>QJPP01004399.1:0-154114 GCA_003996215.1 Jaltomata sinuosa
ACTTGAGCTCAAGAATTTTTCAAACAACAAGTTATGCCCCACGAGCAAGGATTGACACTACCTCATTGTGTCTTGATTTATGAGATGTTCTATAACATTTGTCTTAGAGGCAAGACTTGTTCCAAAGGACCTCCAAACAACAAACCACGCTCTTAAGTTTACTTCAATTTCAAAGAAAGAAAATCTTCTTTGCGGATTATCCAACTTTTTTTGTTCATTAGCAAAAATAATAGAGGTTAAGAAAAAAGAAAAAAAGAGAAGAATAAAATAGAAAAGAAAAAAATAAAGAAAAAAAAGAGAAAAAAATTAAAAGTTGAGAAAAAAAAGAAAAAAGAGTAAAAAAAAAAGAAAAAAAAAAAAAGAAAAAGAAAAAAAAAAAAAAAAAAAAAAAAAAAAAAAAAAAAAAAAAAAAAAAAAAAAAAAAAAAAAAAAAAAAAAAAAAAAAAAAAAAAAAAAAAAAAAAAGGTTGAGAAAAAAGAAAACGAGAATTAAAAAAAATTGAGAAAAGAAAAAAAAAGAAAAAAGATAAAAAATTAAAAAAATAAAAGAAAAAATAAAAATAAAAATTAAGAGTTGAGAAACAAATGAACATGGAGAGTTATGGTGTAGAGGGGCAAAAATGTATATGTTCTATACATAAAAAGGAAGGAAGGGTATTTTTTAAAGATTTTTCTTATGAGGGGCATAAATTGAAGACCACTCACTTTTGAGGACACTCCATGTAATTTCCTGGGTAGAATCCCATGAGATTCACCAGTGTTCATGCACAAGAAGAAGAAGGAGATAAAGATCAATACATATAAACCAAGGTATGCTATTATTCAAACATAGAATCAATAGAAGGAATTTATTTTAAGAACCATCAAAACCAAATCTTTCAAAGGTCAAAGGTCACTAGTTTCATGAGCAAATCAAGGTTTAACCTTTGGAATTTCAAAACAGAACATACTATCAACCAATTTGTTAAATTAGCTAACCTTGAAAGTCTTTAATATAGCTCATTAAATATCGAGATAGAGGAGGATTCGTTATTATCGACCATTCACACATTAGTTTTCTTATACTAACGCTTAGCCATTCAACAAGATCAAAGAAATCCAAGTTAACTCATGGGTTGGAACTTAGAAAGAAATTCCAGTTAAAGGAAGGATACATAATTAGGCAAAAGCAAATAATTCAATCTCAAACACATACTTGTGTATTCTTAAGTGAGTTTTATCTTGTCAAAAGCAAAGGTAACGACTTGTTCAAAACAGGGAAAAGCAAAGACATGATAATCGGAAGAATCTGCCTAAACAAGATCCAAATAAACTACTTCCTTGATTTTTTGATCATTGTAAACCATTTGATTATCAAGTTTAACCATAAAGACAGTAAAGAGCAGTCTTAAAGAAAAATTAAATTCATTTCTCCCTTTCTTAGACTTTAGAAAAAAATGTAGAGAGGTTCGATTAAAATCCTAGAGGTTGCTTAACTATTCAGAGCAACAGATGAACTTCATGAAGTGTAAATGGCCTAGTGGTGATTCCACTCCTTTGTTCAAAAGACGAAGGGACGCAGGAAGACCAGAGGAAGAACAATAGAAATCAATATTTCATGACCAATATATAAGACATGAGAAACAGGGATAGACGTTGAACACTTGAAACTAAAGAGAACAAATATCATTTTCCGAAACACTTCCTTAGGCAGTCTAATATCATGAGAGAAGGATGAAGAATATCAAGTCTTTACGAGCAACTAGAAGAGCCTGAACCAGTTGGTTCAAGGTCTTCCTTGAGCTCAATCATTTCCCAATACTCGATCCATTCCCTTATAACTAAAACACCCCAGAACAAAGCTCAAACATCAGACCAACAACAACACTTAACACAACCAAATCACAATAGACAACCAACCACAACACAAACGAGAAAAGTAAAGTGAATAGAAGGAGGATTTTACCAACAATAAACAGCCTAGAGAAGTTCAAAAGAGAAAGGAAAGAGGATAAACTAGAACGATACTTCTCAAGGCTTTAATCGACAACGAAGGAATCGAGTAGCTTTCTTTGAAGCTTGGAGCAGTTCATAAGCTCAACTTTATATTCCATATACATAGCTATTTTTGAGTCCAGAAATCAATAAAGATCTTAATCATACTCCATGTTATTCATTATTTCTAACTAGGACAGCCATAAGACAAAGATTCAAAAGAAGATTAAAATGCATTCTTTCACATGATCATTTGAACACAAAAGAACTAGAACTACAGGAAAAATGAACTTTGTCATTCTTTGTGACTTTTAGCGAAGAACTAGAAAGTACTTCCCCCAAAGTCTGACGCATCTCTCTTGACTAGTCTTACTTGGAATTATGAACCAAGAAGATTTTAAAGAGAAGTCCTCAATCAAAACACACATCGAGGTAGCATATTCTTCATCAACTATTCATAAAAAACACAAATGTTCAAGCAAACTCTAAATTTTTATCCATATTTCCTCATAGCAATCAAATATTTTCAAACAAAACTAGTCCAACAGTTCATGAACTCACAACAATAATAGGGTTCTACATTGCAAACCTCAAACACAGAAGAGAAAAAAAATATGTAAAGACGAAGTTTTTACCTTCTTTTGGGCAGCGACCTAGGAACGACGAGTTTTAAGGTTTAAGGTTGCTTTAACTTTTTGATAAACTCAAGGCTTCTCTGGTCTCAACAGCAAGAGGAAAAGACCCTCCAGGCTACTGAGAGATTACAGAGAAGGGACTTGAGAAAAAATCTTGGCAAAATTATATTTGTTTCCTAATTGCTCTCAACTTTAGACCAAAAATCCCCAAATTGCTTCCTGCCCTTCTGTCACGACCCAAAACTGGGCCATGATGGCATCTACATGAACCCCCACAGCAGACAAGTCAAAACCCAATAGCGCGGAAGATAATTAATAACAATTAAACCAAGGAGAAGCGGAAGATATATAAGAAAGACAGGGCCAATAGCATATATACATACCAACATACAAAATATAAATAAGATGGCCCTAAAGTGACCAAAGAGACAAAACAACACGAGAATCAACCCGGACCTGGCGTCACTAGTACAAGAGCGACTAAAGTAAGGAGTAGCTATACAACAGACTCAGTCTATCCAAAATACGAAATATAGACAGAATATTCAATATGGAAAGCATGTAAAGTCTCCAAAAGTGCCGAGAGCTCACCGCGATCCGAACTGCAACAGACCTCGAGCAACAGGAAGGTCAGTAAGGGTGGCTCGTACTAGGTACTGTATCAGAAAAAGATGCAGAGTGTAGTATGAGTACCAAGACAATGGGTACTCAGTAGGCATCATAGGCCGACCGAGCGCAGAAAGATGATATATATATAATGATATATAGGAAAAAAGTTAAAATACAGGGATCCACCTAAATCTAGTTATAAAGTCAAAAATTGAAACAACCAAAACAATAAAAAGGGGTAAAGTAATAACAAGATCAACCCAAATCAACCAACAATCCAAACACACCCAAAGCCAATGCGATGCGATGTAATAATGATGTAATGTATGAATGTGTACAAGTCAAACCCCATATCTAGTACACGGACGCCCGGGATAGAACATCGAGCTTATCAAATGAGTTCAGGAAGGAAAAACTCAAAATAGAGCATCGGGGCACCCGGAAATGACCATCGATCTTATTAGTAGATGCATAAAAGTAAACCCGAGATAACACATTGGCCTCCCAGAATTCAATCTCAGACTTATCAATGTATGCATAAAAAGTAAACCTCGAGATAACACGTCAGGCGCCCAAAATTTAACCTCAGACTCATCAACGTATGCATAAAAAGTAAAACCCCAGATAACACATCAGGAGCCCAGAATTTAACCTCGGACTCATCAATGTATGCATAAAAAGTGGTATTTTTCCCTTATCCTCCCAAAAATCCGTAACAATTCCAAAGCAATCCTTTTAAAATCCCAAAGATCATGAAAACTCAATAATTGTCAAGTGTGGGACCAAAAGGCCTTAAAATCACTCTTTTTCGTACCGATAAGCATGACAATGCAGTATGAGCATATACATTTCTATATTCAGAGAAAACACACACAACAAGGCAAAAACAGGGCAAAGCACCCTCCAAACCAAGAGAACTGACCTGAGACTCTGTCCAAATCCAAGTTATGGCCTCGGGCCCACATTTACATCTAAAAGTAGAATAAAGCGAAAAGATACCAAAAATAAAGCAAAAAGCACCGGAATCTCTACTCTACCTCTAAAACCTCCTAAAAGCATATTAATGATGCTATACTAGTCACGAAGATACTACAAGCTCCTAGGCTAAGGGTAAACATAACAATTCTAAACTAAAATCCGAAATGGCCACTTTAAAATGATAAACAGGATTCAAACCTAAATCTAGCTACTATCCAACCTAACATTCCAGTATCATACAAATATATAAAATCTAACTAAACTCAGTCTAGAAGGTAAATCGTAACCTACCTCGGGGCCAAACGGCAAACACAAATCGTCACTCGTATGCCTTCCCCTTCCGAACAGCCTCAGAAAGCTGCCACACTATCAAGAATACAATTCAAGTGTCAAGACGAGAAGAATGACACCCATATTGCTATACGGAAAAGTCAGGCCAGAAATCGAGTCAGAAAATGACCCTTGGGGCCTGCGCAATGAAATAGAAATTAAAATTCACAATTTTGGTCACAATGGGTTAAGGAACCCATGCTCAAACCTTGAGCGTGAACGAAGCTCATTTCGGGGCCCAAAACAGCCTCAAAGTGCTAATAATAAAAGGGAAATCACAAGGGAAAACCAACGGGAATTACGGGCTTTTAATGAGAATTAAATGACGGAAGGGAGGAGAGGTGTAGAGAGGACTTATCGGATGAAGTAGACTGAGCAAAGGACTTGAAACCGGAGCTTGGAAGCGTTATCAATGGAAGAATAATGAAAAGATAGAGGAGAAAACGATGTTGGCAGCTTAAATAGCTGCCAGGGGTCCTTCATCGCGATCGCGAAGGACCTCACACGTTTGCGAGGGAACGGTGGCCAGACCATCGCTATCGTGATGGTCCAGCCCCATGTTTGCAAAGAGGAAACTGGGCCGGGTCCTAGCCGACTTCATCGCGGTCGCGAAAGGCAACCCACGCGATTGCATTGTTCAAGAAACTAGACCATCACGATCGCGATGACCAACTGGTCTGCAACTTTTATAGCAGCAACCAGCAATTCACAAAGGCCAAAAGTTTATTCGGCGGACTCTCGGGATTCATTCGGAACCTTGTGAACACAAATCAACTATGCTACATACCAGAAACAACATTCTGGACTCAATGGAATCGACGAAACTCTCAATGGAGATTGTTTTAATAAAAGGTGGGCCCCACGCCTAAAACCGACTTAGAACTCAAAACCCAAAAACAAGCTCGGGAGCCTCGGGACTCGAACCAAAGGTCCCTCTAGTCCAAAGTCGACATTCTAGAGCTAACAACGCTGATGGAATTTCCATCCGAGGCTGACTTCTCCGAACATTGACCAAAGTCAACTCTACAAGCCTAAATGGCCCGAAGACACGAATCCAAGATAAAACCAAACTGGAAGCTCCCAGACCCCGACCAAGGGTCCCACTAGACTAAAATCCCCATTCCGGAGCTAACAAAACTGTTGGAATTTGATTTTGAGCACATTTACCAAGAAATTTGACCGAAGTCAAGGATTTTCTAAGTTCAAGTTCTAAAATAGAGAGATGATTATAACGACCTAACGAACGACCTGGGCACTAAACTGCCAGTTCCAGAAAGTCATAAATGACCTGTGGCCGCTGTTGGAAAGCTCGAAATGGAGAAAAGCATGGAAAATAGAAAATGACCTAGAGGGTCATTACACCTTCACAGTGAAATATGAGGGGTTTATATAGGGGAAATTTAGGTCTTCAACGGGTGAAAAAATGGGGGGGGGGGGGGGGGAAACAATGGGAATATTCGGATAGGATTTTAGGAATTTTGAAATTCAAAATCAATAACCCTCCCTGATGATGCCACGAATATACCTGGAGGTACGATTTTGATCATATATCAATGATTTAGAGGATTTTCCGCCGTGAATTTAGGGATGAAAACGTTGAGGTGCCATCTGTCCTCTTCTGGGTTCTTCTAGAACCTGGACAACTCATTATTTTCATACCAACAAATGAAGATGAGAGGAAATAGATGGAGGTAGATGGCTTCTTGACGATTTGGAGGCAATTTGGGGTCGTTTTGGCGCTGTGGTGGTCGTCATTTTGCAGCTGGGTTGACGGAGTTGTACTAGTTTGTTTGTTGTTATCGTTGTTCAAAGAAAAAAATGAGGAGGAGAAGGGTGTGTTTGGTGCGTGTGAGAATTTTGGGAAAAACAAAATATATGGTGTATGTATATGTGAAGGTGTGCTGATATAGAGAAGTGGGCCGGGTATGGGGTATTGGAGTGGGCTGGGAATTGATTTAGTTGGGCTAGAAATGGCTAAAATGGAATTAAGTAGTAGGTTAACGATTTGGCTACTTTGCTTTGCAAATGTGGCCAAATTTGGTTGAATTGATAATCGAATTCGATTTAAACTTTAGCCAACCATTAAGATTGTATCCAAATCAGACCCAATTGAATTAATCCCAAAAGAAATTAGGCCGTAATCGAAATAGGGACGAACTAAATACAGATAATTTAATTGAGCTTTCAACAACTAAAATAATTAATTTGCCTTCATGTTGTTTTATCCCTTTTCGGAAAGATTGTTATTTTGTTTTTCACAAAACAAGGAAATTTAAAAAAATAGTTTATGACACTTAGAAATTATTTCAAAACTTAAAGGAAATTTTAAAACAATTCTCAAACAAATAGAGTAGCCACTTAATTTTTATAAAGAAATTAAGAAAACTTTAAAGAATTTCAAAGACTTAAAAACAGAAATAAATCTTTAAAATTAGAAAAAATGGGTAAAGGTTCAAGTAACGTCTTAAGAAGGATTTTAAGAACGTCCGTTTAAAATGGTTGACCAAAGAACAATTTTGACTAACTTAAAAATGATTAATTTGAAAAGAGTTAACATAATGAATTTGAAGAAAATTTAAGAAAAAATGCTATCACTTAATTCAAGGAAATAGTTTATTTAGACTAAGAGAATTTATTTTTTGAAGAAAAGATTTGAACGATCTTTTTTACAAATTTATTTATAACAATGGTTATTTGAAGAAAAGTGATCATAAAAGAAAATGATTTAAAAGAAGCCTCTTCTTGAGTGAAAGATTTTTTAAAAGAAAGATGCATTAATTTAAAAGAATTAATAACCAAGGAGATTTTTAAACTAACTTGAAAGATGGATTATCAATAAAGAAAAAATTGTTTTAGCTTATGTGATATTATTCGACATGCAAAAAAAAAAAACATTCTTTGTTTGGAGGGTTCATATTAAAAATTTCACATAAAGTTGTTTTTTCTCATCTTGACCAAACTAAAGTGAACTACTAGCTCGGAATTAAACACATTGCAAAGTTTAAACAAGGGTAAAATTAAAATAACGGCACTATAGGAGATCTATTTAGATTAATATTAAAGAGTTAGTTAAAATTAATTACATATAAATAATTCAAACTACACTAAATACACATAAAATAAGAGAGAGTGGAGAAATTGGGCTTGCAGGCCCTCTATCCAGTCGGTCCAGCCTTGGACTGGAAATTTAATGGACCTTGTCCATTTTCCAGCTTGTATATCAGCTGTATACATCTTTGTATATCAGCTGTATACTTCATGTTTTCAGCTCCCAAAACCTGTATATCAGCTTCCATTTTCCCTTCTTCCCTTCTTGAACCTGTATACTAGCCAAGGCTTATATACTGCTTTATATCACTGGTATACTGATGAATATCAGAGTATAAAGAGGAAGATGCAAGGCAAGAGTCCAATTTGACTCGATAGAAAGTGTTCATGCATAAAAACGGAAAGTAAAGGATTAGTATGAGCATAAGGAGCCATTAAATCTATGAAAAAACATAAAGAAGAAAAGGTAACCACAAGCAATGAGTAAGAGCTATCAGAACTTAACCATACAACATTTTTTCTAAAAAATAGAGATTAGTGTTCATTCGTAGGGTATTTTGGAAACATAGAGGCTTACAATGGGCCAACTAGCAAGTTTGCTAAGGATAGAAGCAAAGCACATTCAAGAGAAAGGGAGCAGAACTAAAAGAAGCAACGAAAATTCCAATGATCAGTGCTCATAAGATCAGAACTTGATCGATTTTCAAGGAATTTTGGCAAAATAACTGTTATCCTTCTTCTGACTATCTCTATATAATCTTCCCAAAACACACACTTGAATTTGCAATATTCTCTCAGAGATATGCCATAAAACCATGCTTTTAAAAGAAAAGAGGAAACTAGACAGTCATGATTTCACTACCAAGTGATTTGTTACTCTACCATATATCACTGTACAATATACCACCCCTAAGTGATGAGGTTACAAGAGGAACAACAAGAGATATCAAAACAAAATTAAGCATGATCAAGATAAGGACTAGTTCATATCCACAATCTTTCACAGAACATGACACGAAACATCCAGATACTCTTAAGAGACTAAAGTCAGGTAGCCTAACTAGTTAGTAATTCCTATAAAGAAAACTATAGGCAATGCTATTCATGACAAGTAATTTTTCAACAAAGATAATCATGAAACCAAAGAGAAAGCCGGAATGGACATTCAGTTAAGCTTATCAAAGATTTTCTTATTATCCTAAAAATCTCATGTCTTGAAAGCAACTAGAGAGTTACCTCAAAATCATGGTTCATGGACCTTGTGTGGTAAAAAAAACCACCAGAAGTTCTAGAATATGATCCATGACAGTTCCATCTATCAAATTAGAAGGCTGTTTTGATCATGAATTTTCAAAGAGGCTAATGGAAAAGAAAATGCAATTTTCAGACAACGGGAAGGAGATAGCAATGAGCTAATCAGGTAGACGTCAATGTGACAAATCACAGAATTAATACTTAGCTGAGAAATCATACTCAAATATATGCCTTAGAAGCTCTTACAGCACTACACAAGAAGCAAACATACTAACTACTTGTTTTTAAACAAACATCCAGAGGAGAAGATTAGGGATCTTCGGGTCTTAGGAGCTCTTGGGAGAAGCCAAACTTGTGAGTTCAAAGCCTCTCCCGAGCTTCAACAATTCCCCAAAGGCTCAATCCATGATTCCTTTAAATCATACAAAAAACTAACCACAACCAGCCGAGCTACGAACAGAAATTTGATACCAATAAACCAGTCACAACAAACCAACACACAAATGAGACAAAATAAAATAGCAAAGCAAAGGGGTGATTTTACCTTTCTCCGGGTAGCAAAACTGAGACGAGACGAGTTGAGATCCTTAGCGACTTTTTGGCGGATTAAGAACTTGAAACTTCTTCTTTTCCAGATGACAAGAGAAAATGAACCACCAAATACCCAAGAACAGTATAGCTTTTGTTTCGAATTCACCTCGATTTTCCGGGTTTCCCTAAAATCGAAGAAAAGGACTCTCCAAGATTTTACTACCCAAAAAACCACACTTAATCAATAAGAGAGGGGGGGTTATATAGGAGATTTCTAGGGGGTTTTCAACGGGTGGAAATGGGGGGAAAGTTTTGGGGAATTTCGGATAAAACTTGAGGGATTTTGAAATTCAAAACCCCAAAATCACCTGATGATACCACGAATGTACTTTTGGGTACGGATTTGATCACCAGCCAATGATTGGAGAAGATTCCACCGCAATTTTAGGGATGAGGAATGCTTGAGAGACCACCTGGACGATTTCCAGGTTCTTCTAGAACCTGGACAGCTCACTACTTCGTACAACAAACTAAGGTGAGGGGAAATTGGACGGAAGGGTAACAAATTTTGGATTTGGGCGTCGTTTAGAATTGTTGAGGTGGAGTTTTTGGTTGTCGTCGTTTGTGTCGTCTGTGTTGAACAAACAAAGAGAGAGAGAGAGGGGGATAAGGGGTCGTTTGTTTTGTGTTATGTTAAGAGGAGAGAAAGATAGAGTATAGGGAGTGTTAAGCTGGGCTGGGCGAGTTGAATTTTGTTGTTGTTGGGTCGGCTGAAATATGGAGGAGAATGAAATGGTGGGTTAAGGATTTGGCCACTTGCTTTGCAAATGTCGTCAAATTTGGTCAAATTGCTAACCAAATTGATTTAAATTTTAGCTAACCATTAAGATTGTAGCCATTCAGACCTAATTGAATTAATTCAAAAGAAATTAGGCCGTAATTGGAATAGGGACAAACTAAATACGATTAATTTAACCGAGCTTTTATTATTTTAAAACAACTAAAATAATTAACTTGCTATCATATTTAATCATATGTAAATTTCACTATTTAATTCCCGTTTGAATTATTTTTGACCAAAATAGACAGTTTTCCTAACGTTTTGAAATAATTTCAGAAAAATCCTTTGACTATCTATTGAAATTTTCAAAATAATATACATCTATATATATATATATATATATATATATATATATATATATATATATATATATATATATATATATATATTATGAATATACGTAGACGTATGTTTATTCATGAAGATTACAGAATATTCTTCGGAATTAATTTTGAAAAATTCTTTTAATTACAAAATTAATTATTTAAAGTTGTTTAAAATCTAAAAGCTTTATAATTAATCAAATAGCGGAGGGTAAAAATTGGGTGTCAACACATGTTTAATCATGTGTTATAAAATACCAATTTCACAATTGATCTCCCGATTAAAATATTTTTGATCAAAATTGACAGTTTTGAAATATTTTAAAGTAATTTTGGAAAAATCCTTTGAATATCTGTTAAAATTCACAAGATAATATATATATACATACATACATATATACATACATACATATATATATATATATATATATATATATATATATATATATATATATATATATATATATATATATGTGAATATACGTAGACGTATGTTTATTCATGATGATTATAGAATATTCTCCTAAATTAATTTTAAAAAATTCTTTTAATTATAAAATTAATTGTTCAAAATTGTTCAAAATTTAAAGCTCGATAATTAATCCGATAGTGGAGGGAAAAAATTGGGTGTCAACAACTGTCCCTCCCTTTGGATAGGGTGAGTGTAATGAACCCTGGGAAAAGAGAATTGACAATCCTGATTTTGTCCGACCACTAGTTCATTTTTTGGAAGCGGTTGATTTTAGCATGATTTTTAAGGAATTATGGCCGAACCCTGGTATTGGGTTTCCTATATATCTCAGGTTACATAAGAATTCAGGCCACTTGTAGTTTGAGATGATTAATTTTATGCATGATTTTCAAGGAATTCCAAACTATCCCGGTTTTGGAGTACAGAGAGATCGAAAAGTTGGGGAGTAAGAGGATTGGGGAGAGTTTAGAATGCAATCGATTTCTCAACATAGAGCCCTCCTACATATCCCAGGACTCAGGAAATCAGGCTGCTTGTAGTTCAACTCAATCGATGGAAAATGTAATCTTTTATGCCAAGATAACCTTTAGCTCGGGAGGAGTGACAATTAATTAAGTTATGGAAAAGAGGCTTGCAACCTCTCAACGATGAATGTGGGATCCTTCACACCCATAAATAAGAACTTACATAGACATAATTTCCAAAGCTCTAGGCATATTGTCACCCGAATTTGAAAGAAAACGATATTGCTTCCAGTGTGAGCTCGAAAATTACCCTGGATGCCAAACTGAAATAGTTAAAACCTAAAGAAATACCCACATGCTTTCTGATAGGGGTGTGGTTTGATTGAAGTGGAAGTCGATCCTGAACTTGCATCCAAAGAGTTTGATACTCCTCTTCAGACTATGTCCTAGTTCGTTGCTAAGAAAAGGTTCCATGTTATGCTGCGTCCCTTTTGGCATAATCTGTACCTGTGGTTTTATTTTGAGATTTTCATCCTCTCAGATGATCTCGACAACATCTCAAAATAAGATGGTTAGTAGTAACATATTTCACATGAGGAGATAGTTTCTTTATCAAACCTCCTTCTCGAACTATGTCTTAGTTCATTCGCATCGCACGGCGTCCTTTTAGTGTAATTTACACCTGTGGTTTTATTTTGAGAATTTCATCCTCTCGGATGCTCTCGACATATTTGAAACAATATTGGTTAGTAGTAAATCAATTCAACATGGAGATATAATTTCTTTACCTCATCTCCATGTATATTAATTCTTGGAAGATGCTACCCTTTCGATGACCTTTGTAGCCATCTGCGATACTTCATCGGTAACTAGATATGATGGTCCTTGTAACCATCTATAATACTCTTCATTTTGATGCGACACCCCTTTCGGTTATCAGCAATAATGCTTTGCATAGACTTCAAGTAAGTCTTGAAAGTTTACCATATCGACGCAACTTATGAATATCCTTCCATACGTCATTCTCTTTTAGTTTTGACGAATGTCAGCCTCTTTTGGTTTTGACTTGAACTTATATCTTTGGCCTCGATGCACATCATCCCCTTTCAATATTGAGATGACTGGTAGACATCCTTCTATACGTCATCCTCTTTTAGTTTTTACGAATGTCAGCCTCTTTTAGTTTTAATTCAAATGGATATCTTTGGCCTCGGTGCATATCATCCCCATTCGGTATTGACATGACTTATAGACATCCATCTATATGTCATCCTCTTGCAGTTTTGACGAATGCCAGCCTCTTTCAATTTTGATTTTTAATGGATATCTTTGGCCTAGATGCATATCATCCCCATTCGGCATTGACATGACTTGTAGACATTCTTCTATATGTCATTCTCTTTCAGTTTTGATGAACACCAACCTCTTTCGGTTATGACTTGAACGGATATCTTTGGCCTATATGTATATCATCCCCATTCAGTATTGACATGACTTATAGACATCCATTTATACATAATCTTCTTGCAGTTTTGACAAATGCTAGCCTCTTTTGGTTTGACTTCGAATGTATATCTTTGGCCTCGATGCATATCATCCCCATTCGATATTGACATGACTTATAGACATCCTTTTATATGTCATTCTCTTTCAGTTTTGATGAACACCAATATCTTTTGGTTTGACTTGAATGGATATCTTATGGCCTTCATGTGTGGTCTTTACAACAAGCATAAACATGCAGCATCTCTCACAAGAGCTGAAGAGAACATTACCTTTAATACAATGTTGGTCCTATTGATGCCTTTCACTCGTATCTGCGCTCAAAGTAAATGATCAATAGACACAGTGTCTCTCTTGCTAGTGACTAAAGTCAAAACATCAAGGAAAGCTTAAATAAAGTGTTTGAACTAAAAGAATAGACGACTTTATTTGCAAATAGCATCCTCTTTTTGAGGCGGTAGACAAACAAGAGGTCATATAAGTGAATGATTGAACCCCATCTCTAGGGGCAGTTATAAATACTGCCTTCAAACATCATATGTTTGTTGTGATCCATGATTTGCTGGAGATTTGAGGAGGATGTCATTAATCTTTCCTTATTCGATTATCTCTTTAATCACTTTGTTGTCATACTCACTTTCTCGTGTGTACCTATGCTCAGAGTAAATAATTAGTAGATATAGTGTCGCTTCTGTTAGCGACTACAGTTAAATTTTGGACAAGCTTTGAAAAAAGAGTTCACAACATAAATCGAAAGGCTTTGTTTGCTAATATCCTCCTCTTTTCGAGGTAAAATGGACAAGCAAGAGGTCTTTTTGATTATAAAGGAGATGGTTGAACCTTGTCCCTGGGCACAACTACAAATACCGTTCTTGAACATCACGTGTTTATTATGATTTATGACTTATTGGAAATTTGAGGAGGACGTCGCCATTCTCTCCTTATTTGATGATTCCTGTATTCACAGAAAAATCATTAGTTTTGGAGAGTTCTGTCGCCTTGGGCTCTTTTCAATCGTCTTAGCTCCTTCTCGTTGATTTTGGGCCTTCAGTTTTGTTATATTCTTTCAAATAAAGGAATATGCTAAATAATTAGAACCCTTTGCTGATCTTAGGACCACTTATATACATAGAAAAATTATTAGTTTTTTTTTTGCAAAACTAATCTGTGTTGACCTCCTTTGATCGTCGGTTCCTGTCTGGCTATCTCCGGGTGCTTGTCATCTTTGGGCATCTGGATTGACTCCCTGATTCACGGTAGATGTAAGACAAAATCAATTTACCAAAGAGTAATTTTGATATAAAGATTTTTCAACTAAGTTTTGAAAAATAATGATTTTGAAGAATGATTTGGAAAAGGTCTCTGCCAATCTTGTCATGTCATTATTATCTCAACAAACGTCCTTTGTTCGAGGCCTTAATATGTCTGACACACTGCTGGCAAGCTCTTGGAGATTCTTCAGCGTCGTAGTTAGGAGAGTTTGAAAAAGGTCTTTTGATAAATCTATCGTAGCTGAGAGATTAATCTACTTGGACTTTGTTGCAGCTAGATATTTCTAAAGTAGACTATGATCTTTTGGTACTGGAGAATTCTCAGAGTTTGTCTTTGAACTCACTAATGAAGCTTGGTGAAAATTGTGAGGTCCACCTCAAAATTTCTGCCCCAGTTAGAGGTTTTACGATGAATCCTGTATCATTGATAAGCAATTTGACACTTGGTGGGGATCGTGAGATTCTTTCTCAAAAATTCACCTTAGTTTCTCTTTGGCACAATCTGCATTCTGACTTGCTAAAATGATCTTCCCCTTCTGAATTTTCGAAATTCGTTTCTCAAAAATTCTGCCCAGTTTCCATTTTCTGGGTGGTATGATTGAGCCATTATGGAACCTACGTATCCTGTTGAAGCATGAATTAGGCCAAACATAGTTCCACCAATCATAGTGGGGAAAATGGAAAATAATTAAAGGGGTGACCGAAGCTGACAAAGGCCGCCTACGTATCTCATTCTTGAGAATTCAGGTCATCATGTAGTTCAAGATAAAAAGGGAAAAGATAGATTTTTCTAAGGGGTTGACCGAAGCCAACACAGGCCACCTACGTATCTCATTCTTGAGAATTCAGGTCAAATGTAGTTCGTACATCAAGGATAGGGAATTTTAAGCTATTACAAAGCAACGATTACAAATAAAAAGTGTGATTACAAAGAAAGAAATGAAAAGAAAACACCATCTTCAGATGCAATATCTCTTGATAGCCTCTGAGTTGCTTGGTTCTGGTCACTCTTGACCATTCATATTTGACAAGATCAAAGTATCTTTGGATAGTACTTTGTGGATGGCATGATATCTTTGTCATTTTGGTGCAAACTTTCACCATGAGAATGTGTTTTAATATCAATTATTCCACTTTCTGGTTTGAATTCTGGACTGATCAGTGACATATCCTTGTAGGTCCAGGCGAATACGTTAATGTTTGAGCAAATTGATAAGCTCTCACTTTTGTGCTTTTGATAGAAGGACACTGGTCTCTTTGACTCAGTTGTCATCTTCGAAATTCACCAATTCGATTTTCCTCTGAATTGGTTTCTCTTGATTCTTAAGTTGTTTCAACTCTTTTGTTAAATGTTCGGGGACCATAATCTCTATATCCTTCAAATTCATCACCATCTACCTCATTTAGCTCATGATATGACGTTGACAGGTTTAATTTTTTTTTTTACTAAAATCATATTTAAACATGGTTAGATAGTAATAATTAAACATGATGAAAAAAATAGTTGATTTTTGAGATAGGGGAGACTTTCATTGGATATTTAAAGATATGAACTTTGGTTGTGACCCGTATAAATATGAGTCCCTTTCCTTTTGAAAGCATTACGAAGGAAGTAAAGACATAATGAGAGAAGTAAGGCATAAAAGGTGGGTCTAGGACTCCTCCAGACCATCAACAATTTTAGAAATGAAAGATTTATCTTTTCTCTACCTAGACAAATTGTCACGACCCGATTTCTCAAGTCATGATGGCACCTACAACCCCCCAGTAGGCAAACCAATTCCCGTAGCCTGGAACAGCTAGTAATGGGCTACTACCTAACCAATACGCTCAACAAGCTGAGATAAGCAGAAGCAGAATGTAAAGATAAGACAACGCGGAAGCAATTTACCCGAATATATACATCATGAAACTACACCAACCCCAAGACTTGGTATCGACAGTACATAAGCTTCTAATAGAATACAAGTGCTAGAAGTAACAAAATGATAAGTACAACTGTCTCCGAATATACAAAGAGTAACAGTACAAGAGATGAGATGTAGACAAGCCCCGACCATCAGGCGCTCACCCTAGTCTCGAAGATCCAAAAGCTACACGAGTCTCCAATGCGTTCAACATCGAAAGCTCAGCTAATATCTGCACTAAAAAGTGCAGAAGTATGGTATGAGCACCAAAACCACGGGTACTCAGTACGTATCATCGGCCGACTGAGCGCATATACGATATAAAAGCAGTAAGTAACAGATAGCAAGAAAGCAGTCACTGAAGCAATAAGCAAGGCACAAGGAGCTAGCACAGATCATCCATAACCAAGAGCTTCAAGTAACACATGCTAGCACAGAGATACAATCACACAGAATCACTGGTGAAGGAAAGAAGAACGCACCTGGAGTCCTTGTACAACAATATAAGTAAGTAGAGAGAGTTGAGAAAATGGCGGTATACCGGTAACCTCAAGTGGAAGGAAAAGACGGAGAGCAGAACATACTCAAAATGGAATCAACCAGTATAAGGAAATCATAACACCAATCCAATCATATGATAGAATAACCAGGGAATCACCTCACAAGTACAACCCTAGGATGAAATAACTAGGCCACAATAACCGAGAGATACCACTCAGTTTCCCACAAGAATAGAACCAGAGTCTCACACTCTGCTTAGAAGGCCACACAAAAGTGCCTCAATAAGATAGGACTCCCTAGCCCTCACAATAATCAGATATCCCATAACCAAAACCTCAACAGGTTAACCATCACTAATCCTTCACTAACCGAATGCCAAGACAAGCTCTAAATAAAGACATGAGTAAATATAGTCTACCTACAGTCCCAACGGCCGCCCATACAACCGAGGAACACAATCAAGTGAAAGCAAACCCTCCGGCATCCCATACTACCAGAGCGTACACTGAACACACAACAAACAAGGGTGGAATCCAATGCATGATATGATATGATGTGAAATAGACCCTCTGTATGTACCTCCTCCGGTGCCAATCAGGCCCAGCAGGCAGGTTCCATGGAAGGACTCAGCCTGTATACCTCTACTCCACCGTATACCCTTCCCTCCGGCGCACACAGCCCGAAGCCCCAGGCCCGGAGCGGCAAGGTCCATGGAGGTCCCCGACCCCATATTAAAACTCAGTATCAAGACATGTCATCCGAAAGCAAGTCCGGGATCAAGATAGAGACCCAGTCTCAAGTATGCATGCCCAGACCCCGTCCAGGACTAAAGTAGTAGAAAATGCCTCAAAAACCCCTCCAAGGGTGCCCGGGTGTAACCGGGTCTAAAACTGTAGTAAATCAACTCTAGTGCTCCACCCCGCAGAGACTAGTATCAGTAATAAAATCAAGTCTGGTGCTCTGCCCTGCAGAGACTAATACTAGTAATAAAATCAGTGCGAAAACATCCAAAAATCCCCTTTTTGATAATCAACAGTACCAAAAATGGCCCCCCCAGGGCTATGCAAATTTAGGAAAACTGTCGGTAGTGGCTCGCAGCCAAAACTGTAGAAAAACATGCAAGGGAAAACCTTTTTCATGGATGATATGCTCGCACACAAATATAAAAGTAGCCAAATGGCTCACAACAACTCCTATCAGCCCTGTACGGGCCCAACAACTACTCAGCAGATATAACCAGCCTAAAACGATAATCTCTATGTCCGGGACTCACGGACATTCCCCAATAACCCACCATCTATGTTCCAGAGTCAATATAAGGCCACACAGGACCACAAAGGTAATAAACAATACTACGCGAATACTACAAACAACACATGAAATAACGGACGAACAAGGTGGACAAGGTCTGGGGTACCAACCTATAACAACCCATCCAAGGATGCTAATTAATGCAGTTATAGCCTATATACGCAGAGTCTAGATAGGAAAGCCATAACCTACCTGTCATCCGATGACTAGTTGCGGGAACGGCATCGTCCAGACTTGAACTTATCCGGGAAGCTCCAAATCACAAAAGAATACTTTTAACTGAATCCCCAAAGGCGTCTCTATGAAGGCTGACCAACCAAGGTAATGAAACAATTGCTAGAATCGACGAGGCTGCAAGAACGAGCCATAGCCAATTGATAAGGTGTTAATGTCACACTCGCGACCAGCCAACTCCAAAGCATAAAATGAAGCCAGTAACAATAAGAAATGGTAGCTAAATCCAACAATAATATGTTAACCACATCTCAAAGGAGCGACGAGCTCCCGAGGCACTATTTCAAGGCGTACTTCACGTTGTCCAATCCAATCACTATTGTATGCGATCCAAAAAAGAATTGAACAATTTCCCAATCCCTCCAGCACCTTACCACAACTAGAACACCACAACAATAACCAAACATAACAAGATAAAGGGCCTGTCCAAAGCCACAATATCCAAAACACCACTTCGTGGCTCGAAAAGCTGTAAAAATGATACGAGAACATGTAATTAAGAAGGAGGATCGTAGGGGAGAGATTTACTCGACAAAAATATTCAATATCCCAATATTAACAACCTGCCTCCTTGCAGGAACAACAAACATATCCAAATCCAACAAGAAACTACTACAAGTTATCGAAAAATACAACTTTTCGTTATTAGAAGCTTAGAATCTTGATTCAACAAATAATTAAGTGTACGGGATCCATACCTCACCAAAATAACTCCATAGCTACTGTCAAATACTCAAAAAACACCTGCTAGCTCGCTGCATCAACACCCACGAAGATACGCCATGAAATCGACGGGACAAACTACACCAAAATGACGAGCTCGCGACGTAGAGCAACTTCCGTTAAACTTCCGAATTGAAAGCACCAAAGTCCATGGAGTATCTAGGGGATTTACCTCTGATTTTCTGAAGTTTTTGGTGAAAATAATGAGTTAAAACAAAGGAGAAATCAGCTTTTATAAGCTGAACCGACTTAGGATGTGGACCCCACTTTGACGTGTCTGCTTGCGCATTCTTACAAAAATGTGAATATCTCTCTATTCTGAAGTCGTATGGACAAACGGTTTAGTGCATTGGAAACTAGACTTGTAGACCTTCGATTTGGTATATTGGAGGCCCAATAACTCTTTATAGATAGGGAAAAACACCCCAAGACATTTAACCCAAATTTGAAGAGAATTCCTTAAAGGAATTTACAATAACTTTTTCCGACTTTTGTTTCGCAACTTGCTTGACTTCAAAACTTATCATACGACCATTTTGCGATTATAATACCTCATAACACATTCTTCTTAGTATATTAGACACTATTAGTCTTACCCCAAAGGCACGGGTTACTTTAAACCTTCCAAACGGGCGAGGTGTTACACGAGACATTTCTTTAACTCAAACTTTTGAGTAAGGGATTCCTTTGACCTAGAACCTTGGTTTAATTCTTTGATATTACCAAGAATGTTGTCGGAAGTCAACGATTTCCAAAGTTGAAGCTCTAAAATGAGGAACGGCCATAAAGACCAAACAAACGGCCCGAGCACTGAACTACAGGTCCCGACAAGCCATAAGTGACTTGGGCCGCTACAAGTAAGCTCAAAGGTACAAGAAAGGCGAAAATGTGTAATTGACCGGAAGGGTCATTCCATCATCCATACTAAAAAGACTTTCGTCCCCGAAAGTCAGGAAGGAAGAAAATACCGAAGATTTAAGAATAGTGGAAACAACGCCCGCACTACTCTCTCAGACAACCCGGGTAACCTCCGCGACCAGACGACACCCAATAGAACAGAACCAAAGAAAGCAACCAAGCCTTAATTTCTTACTAGCCAAGCTACATTTAAATCTCTAAAGATCTGCCAACCCAAACTGAACCTCGAGAATCTTAACCGAAAATCACCAACACAACACTGAAACCAGAGCACCAAGGCGATCAACACACAAAACTTGAATCCTCAAAACTATACCAAGTTTACCAGAAAATCCATCAACCCAAAACTCCAACTCATGAGCCCGCTATTCCACAAAACCCTTTTTTTTTAATTCTGAACTGAATCCTTTAGCACCACAAACAAGAAGCTGCATACAAGCCGAAAACTCAAACCACCCTCGAAGCATCAACAGACACACCGGAGATCCATAGTTCCTTCTTATACTTTACCACGAACGAAGTCACCCACTTTATTCAAACTCGTTTTAAGCCAAGATATAGGCTACTAGCCTTTGCCATCCAAGATAACAACCCGTAGCATATCATTGAAACTAAAGTTACCTGCCTTGACTGACCACGAACCAACGAACGAACATTTTTTCTAACATCAAATTCGCTAACTGAACCATGCCAGTTCTGAATCAGCTGAAAGTGAATGAACCAGGGCAACCTGCCCAAAAGACCCAAACCAAAACCATGATCCTGCAAGAAGTGTGGTAAGCCTACCACGAAGTCTGTAACCATGAGCCAAGCTCCCAACTCTAGAAAACACTACTGCTACTCCGAACACTCGAACACCATTTGAATGTGAAATTGCCTTACGAATCTCACCTCAGGAAGAAGTCCACCATGCCACGAATATCAAGTCCAAACAATCCGAAGGCAAAGGAAAAAGGTGCCTGGGATTCAAGGTTACCATCTAGCCATAGAATTTTTTTGCATATACTTTCAATTTATTCCTTTGGCTCGAATCAACCGCTCTACTGGTTCTGCAAACAACCAACCACTTCGAAGCATATAATATAACGAACTTCTAGTCCATATTGGTCGAGTTTAACAAACACTAGAACCCCACATAAACAACAATTCCGGAGGAATCAATTAAACAAGCTTTCAAATCCTCGGCAAATGAATGGCGATTAATAGTCTCTACGTATCATCAGAACTCAAAATAGCCTCGCTAGTCTCAACCCGTACAAGCTGACCACATAAAGCATACACCACGGCTGAAGCTCAAACTTACGCTGCTGAGTCTGTCCAATCATGGTAGAAGGACCTCGTACTAACTGGAACACTGTTGAAATCTGGAATATCCCGCTTTTTGCAGAGGTTTGCCAAGGACTAGGTGTCCAAGGCCAATAGCCGCATCCGCAACTAAAGTAAAGAAGCTAAGTTGCCCGCCCACTGCCTCCCGGTACTAGGATGTTGCAACCAAATAGAAACTGCCATGAACCATCTGATGTAACCTGCCAAGCCATGATTCTGAACCCCGACTTTCAAAACTACTAACTAAAGCCTTGGTCGAACCAGGATGCTGCCAATGAACCCGTTAGAACCCAAGCCAACTAGGCCTGAATATGCAAATTGCCAACACCGCAGTTGCTACTAAAACAAAACCAATCGATGGAAAACCCACAACAATGTGTAGACGATTGAATGGAATCACCGACACACTATCTCAAAGCAAACCTTCATCGCCACCTCAGGCAACTACGAGGACACATAAACACATACAAAGAGTATCTCCCTTCTTTTTCAACTAAACAAAAATGCTTCCTTAGCACATACTAAACCTTACAAATCCTTTCTCGAATAAGAACCTGAAGTCATTACCTTACTACTCATAGCTACACGTCAAATTTAATAAGGCAGGAGAAGGATGGGCCAGATGCCCAACTCACTCGAAATGCTTACAAATACAACCTAACCACGAGGTTACAATCAAAACTTAGTCGAAAGTGCTTAAAGTCAAGACCCAATCATGATGCCAACATCAAGAGCTCATCGAAAGAACTACGATCAAGATTCATTCCAACTGGAGCTAGGGATACAACAAAACACCCAACGGACCAGGAAGTGGAGGAGACTATGGGAACAACCCACATACCTACCAACCTCCTAAACTAATCAACAAAGAGGGTCGACTCTAGACACTCGGGAGACCAAATCAATCTATGCATACTAGCATAACCAATATCTCCCAACTGAGGAAAGATCTCAACTCCGGCCCAACTACCGGTAATACACCAAACCATCACATGGATCTCTAGCCATAACTGCCTAGGCAACAACCATCTAGGACTGCTCAACAAAGGGAACTCAACCACAAGTCCAAAATCACAATGAAATAGGGATAACCCAACTAGAAACAGACTAACAAGAACTACCCACGAGCTACAACTCTGGGAAAACACCTCTCAAGGCTAACTTACCCCCATCCACTACTAAAGAATAAACTACCAATAAAACAATATATCGATACTACAATTTGGGTAGCCAAACAACTTAAACAAGTAGCAAGTAGGCATATAAGAAATTACACGACAAAAGGGATAGAGTCGCAACACGAGCGGGACTAACATAAGTTGAAGTAGCAAAATCCCAACCTGGAGCAGCGATATCAGGAACCTCTACCTCTGGCCCACCAAGAGGAGTATCAAGCTGATGGGATATAACTCTGGACTGAGTAGTCGAAACTAAAGGCCCAACCGGCCCTCGCCGGGGACAAGATCTATAAAGGTGACCAATCTCTCCACAATGATAACAACCAGGTGTCGCGCCCTATTTTGGACCGGCCGAAACTGTGCACAATGTATGGTCGTCGTGACTCTCTGGTTTTGAGAAATTTTATTTTTTTAGAGTCGCCACCTAAATTTTAGGAAACTTAGGAAACCACTTTTTGTAAAACTCTGTTTTGGTCTTTTGAAAACGTGTGAGATTCTGAGTAAGGGTTTTGGTTACTCGAGGGGAAGGTGTTAGGCACCCCTCAGAGCCTATCCGAAGATAGTCCTTAAACTCAATTTAGAAAAAAAAATTTGGGAAAAATTATTTGTTCATTATTTGCTAAAAAAGATGGTAAAAATACCTTTTTAATTAATTTAAAGAAAGTTCAAGATATATGACACATACTACTACAATATACAAAGAATATAAAATATTTATGGCTAGAAAATGCACATATGTATATGTCAAAAATATATGAAAAAATTTAATAGTAATATTTTTATCATAACTATAGTATATAGAACTCTATGATTTGTAAGAATATATACTTAAAAAAGCTACGTAAAAAAAATAAAAAATGAAGATATTATTTATACAAATATACTTTTTGTAAAGTAAAACTATATGTAGTTTTTAGAGTTTGGGAAAGTTTATGACATGTTTATTAAAAAGAAAATAAAGATGACGTATGTATATTTAAAATATAAGAAATCATGTGAAAAGTTTATTATTTAAAAGATTTGGATAAGTAAGAAAAACATGTAGGAAATAAGTATACCGGCAATAGAGAAAAATATAAAAAAAATCATATTTATTTCGTAAATATATTTCATGTAAAAGAATAATTTGAAGACTTGAATAGAGAATGAAAATTATTTGTTCATATAAAGAAGACTTTTGTTTGTAAAATGAAAAAATAAACAAGCGTTAAATATGAAAGAAAGTATTATGTACGTAAATGTAATTGCGATAAAATAATATATGTATAATTTAAGTAGGAAGATGGGTAAGTAAAATATAAATATATACCTTGTAGTAGATAGCATATGACATATATACCTTGCGTTTTGAGGCCTTAAAAAATCTGAAAATCTCAAAAAAATAATATATATAGAGTATAACCGAAATAATTGTAAAATAATGGAGTTAGAATAAGATAATACATGGGTTATAAATAAATATAAAAATGGCTTGCCTAGATTAGATAAAGAATTCTATAATTTACGGCCTAATAATGACTAAATATTCGTGTGAAATAAATTGAATCGCTAATTAATGTTTTTGAAAATCTACCGCGAGTTATTTAAACAAGTTTTCCTTGAAACAAGCCTACATTAATTAATCCTAAAGAAAAACAACTGCATTATTCTATTTATTATTACTATTTTGAAAGTGTTTACTCACTAATTTTTAAAGTATTTAATAGGGGAAACCCGAAACATTTGCCTAACTAAAAGGGTGAAGGAAATTCACTTTCAAAATTTCAAACTAAATAAAATAATCAAACAAAGTTGTAAGCCGAAGAATAAACGTTAATCAAAGTCACACAAAATGCATATCCAAATAATACAAGGTTAGTTAAACAAATTCAAGTGATAAGAAAAGCATATAGAAAATAAAGGACTAGGTACGTTAAGTTCCTTTGGAGGAACTAGTCTCCTAACGAGTGACTCCGAACACTGCGATAGTTCCTAATAGTTGTTCGACCCAAAATGTATTGGGCCGAGGTTGAGTTTCAAAAGAGAAACTCCAGCTCTCCGGGGTGTACATGAGACAAAGAAAAGTAAAATAAAGGATTAGAAATATGATCACTTAGTACAAATTCGTGATAAGAAATATACTAGTAATAATGATTCACACTTGAGCAATTGGTACTATTATTTGGGCAGCTTTAGCATGATAAAAAGAAAATCAAATTATTCTACATAACTAATTGCTTATTACTTTAAGCTACTTTACTATTATGCAAGAAAGACTATAGATTAAAGGTCACAAATTATACCAAATAAAATTTTAAACTATTCGACAAAGTTTAGTTACTTTAAGCTATTCAATCTCCCATGGATGGGGCTTCATGTAATTATCCAATAAACAAACAAAAGAAAACACTTTCCAACTCTTATCGAATTGGAAGGAGCACACGCGCAGATATGAAACAAATAATCCAATCACTTCATCCAAAGGTATTTTTTAAGTTAAAAGAATGAATGTTGAAAAATGGATCAGTACTCCATTTTTCCAATACACAAGAAATTATCCCCTTTTATTTAAATTTGAAACTTGATGATAAACACAAATACACATTTGTAGGACAACGCCCTTTAAAATAAATCAGCAACTTACTTTATCTAAAAGAAGTTATACCAATTTATCGACCCAAAATTAACGATTGAGGACAAACGAACTTCTTAAACTTAACTCAAGGACTTTTCTAATGCACTTCTCTTTGGATGCAAAAGTGTCCAGATAACTTAACAGAATGTAGTGACTGCGACTTTGGTAAATTCACAAAAAATAAAACAGACAGGGAGAAGACAAGTTACTTACTAAGCCTAAGAGACACATCCGCAAGCACATACTTAGCCGAAGAGGAGAAGACGTAGGAGGGGGAATATATCAAAATTCATACAACAATCTTTTGTGATTTTACTATATGTATCAAGCATTTCTATAATATCTTTTGGTCATCCAAAGGAGCCAAAAATAATGAGTAAAGTGGGGAATTCATTTAGCAAGATCTTTGGCCAAATTATACAAAGCAATCACATTTGGATCTAAAGCAAATACTCATAGTAACCTTCTGAAGGGATTACTAAATGACTTTACTGGGAAAGTAAAACACACATAATACTTTCAATAAACAAGAACGAAGTTGAGGCTACTAGTTTCATTTCGGAATCTTTTTAATCGAACATCTAACAAATCCTTTAAGTAAAAGCTTGATGCGGAATCGTTAAGGAATTTTTGGCTTAAAGGGAGCGTTCAAAGCAGTCACCTAGTCGTGAACAAGATGAGACAGGATAATTTATATACTCTTGGAACTCAAGCGAAGTCATCCAACACCCAAAGAAAAATGATAACAAGCATAATACAAGAACTGAAACCAAAAACTACCGATTTTAATCCAACAACTTCACTGTTAATTTTGTTTTCAAAAAAATAAAACTCTGTTTTCTCACATAAATTCCATATTTTCTACACATAGGCAGCCACACATAGTTATGAACGAGACAAGACGAGACGATTCACATGCTTTTAGAGACGTAATCCGCAAAGAGGAGCCAAATTTGTGAAAAAATAAGCAACAAACCCTAACATATGCGAACCATACTCATATTTACGGACCTCAAACAAACATATATTGAAACTAAGAAAAATGAAAGAGAGAAGGGTTGAGGTTTTCACCTTTTGTCGGGCAGCAAATAGGGGCTTTCACGTCAAACTTCTCCGGCCAAGAAATTCGAACTTAAGGCCTGAACTCAAACTCAAAGAAAGACTATTACTGAATGACTTTTGAATGCAAAAACTTGTATATTTTCTGATAAACTCTGAATATGTATCCACCGTCTCCCCAAGTTGAGGTAAAAGACTCACTATTTATATCGAAAATCCGGACTTGAAAGTCCGGATTTGAACTAAAAACTTAACAAAAATGTGATGAAAGAGGGGGGGGGGGAAGATTCGAAATTTTTGAAAGCCTTAAAAGTGAATCTCCAAGGATCTCATATCTTCGGACCTTGTGAACGTTGACGGACTTCAAATCACGGATTTGAAATTGATTTGGACCTTCTTGACGAATGAGAAATGTTGGAGCTTGATATTTCATGGTTTTGGAGGTCTGAGATTTCTTGGTTTGGAGAACTTCAAGCCAAAAATAGAGGGTAGAAGGACGAATCTCCGCTGATTCGTTTCAGCGATGGCAGAGGCCTTTATGGCGTTATTGACCATTTTGGTGAAAGGAGAAAAGATGAAGAGGAAAGTTAAGGTTTTTAGGGTGTGATTTGGAAAAGAAGATGGAGATGGAGCGGTCTGGTTTTGGGGGAATACAACAGACGCATTCTGGGGGAAAGGGGAGAGGAGGCACGCGTTTTGGGATTTAATATCCCTGGCTGTTTTTGATCCGTCCGATCAATTGATCGGACGGTTAAGATTAATTCAAAATAAAATTAAAAGGAAATAATATATATATATATATATAATAAGGTAAAAGGCTGATAAATTTATGACCGTTGGATTAAATAGAATGGCCACGATTGAAAGCAAAGAAACACAAATCCATGTGATGCCTACGTGGCACACATGGATTGGCTAATTAAAGGAGTCTTGTATTGCCACATTATTTTGCTCAAATTGGCTATTTTAACAATTCTAATTTGTAGCCAATTCTTAATAAACTAGCCACAAATTCGTCAAATTGAAAATAATTAATTTGTAAAATTATGTAAATTGGTTAAAAAATATAATAAACTAAGATAAGTTTAATTAGTAATTAGTAAATAATAAAGCTTCCCAAATTATGAAAAAATATTTATTTGCAAGAGTAAAAATTAAAATTAACCAAAATTGGTTTATTTCTTTAAAAATACCTTATTTGACGTAAAATAATTTTGAACGACTCAAAACATGAAATAAATATTTGTAGATTTTAAAAAAATATTTTAATTTATAGAAAATAATATATATGAGATAATTTTTCTTAAAAATGAGTGGCAAATTACCAAGGTAATTTCAAAATATTTATTTTCATAAATATTATTTATTCAAATAATATAGAGGGTAAAAATTGGGTGTCAACACCAGGCTGTCCAGGATACACAATCATGGGGTAATTCCTAGCAAAGTGCCCATGCTCACCACACCGAAAACAACCTCTACCAGATGAAGTCCGATGGGAAAATCTCACCTCGTACTCCAATACCGACAAACAACCCTGCTGAAAAACTGGAAGCTCAACTCTAACTGAAGCACCACTCGCAGAATCAGGTACTGAAAAACTCACCGGAGGACTCAGAGTCCTAGCCACAGTGTCCTGAAGCGCTGAGGTCGCTATAACTCCAATTGGAGGTTGGGCTGACCCCACACCCCCTATCTAGTGCGGTAAAGCCTCACTCTGGAGTCCTGGTGCTGATAGAAGCACTGAAGCAACAGGAACAGAAGCCTCGGCACCAACCGCTATCGCACTCGTATGAGGCATCTCAGAATGAATGAATAACCGAAGTCTAGAAGTCAATAGAGCCAGGAACGCACGATGAGGAGCCAAGAAGATAAAACTTTTCCTAACAATGCCCTGTAGCCTCCCGCAGATAGGATACAGACGTTATCGTACCGATCCATGAGACTCTACTTAGACACTTGCTTCTGCACCACGACACTGGTGAACCTAGAGCTCTGATACCAAGCTGTCACGACCCGATTTCTCAAGTCATGATGGCACCTACAACCCCCAGTAGGCAAACTAATTCACGTAGCCCAGAACAGCTAGTAATGGGCTACTACCTAACCAATACGCTCAACAAGCTGAGATAAGCAGAAGCAGAATGTAAAGATAAGACAACGCGGAAGCAATTTACCCGAATATATACATCATGAAACTACACCAACCCCAAGACTTGGTATCGACAGTACAGAAGCTTCTAATAGAATACAAGTGCTAGAAGTAACAAAATGATAAGTACAACTATCTCCGAATATACAAAGAGTAACAGTACAAGAGATGAGATGTAGACAAGCCCCGACCATCAGGCGCTCACCCTAGTCTCGAAGATACAAAAGCTGCACGAGTCTCCAATGCGTTCAACAATAAAAGCTCAGCTAATATCTGCACCAAAAAGTGTAGAAGTATGGTATGAGCACCAAAACCATGGGTACTCAGTAGGTATCATCGGCCGACTGAGCGCATATACGATATAAAAGCAGTAAGTAACAGATAGCAAGAAAGCAGACACTGAAGCAATAAGCAAGGCACAAGGAGCTAGCACAGATCATCCATAACCAAGAGCTTCAAGTAACACATGCTAGCACAGAGATACAATTACATAGAATCACAGGTGAAGGAAAGGAAAATGCACCTGGAGTCCTTGCACACTAATATAAGTAAGTAGAGAGAGAATTGAGAAAATGGCGGTATACCGGTAACCTCAACTAGAAGGAAAAGACGGAGAGCAGTCTAACATACTCAAAATGGAATCAACCAGTATAAGGAAATCATAACACCAATCCAATCACATGATAACATAACCAGGGCAACACCTCACAAGCACCACCCTAGAATGAAATAACTAGACCATAATAACCGAGAGATACCACTCAGCTTCCCACAAGAATAGAACCAGAGTCTCACACTCTGCTCAGAAGGCCACACAAAAGTGCCTCAAAAAGATAGGGCTCCCTAGCCCTCATAATAATCAGATATCCCACAACCAAAACCTCAACAGGTTAACCATCACTAATCCTTCACTAACCGAGTGCCAAGACAAGCTCTAAATAAAGACATGAGTAAATATAGTCTACCTACAATCCCAACGGCCGCCCATACAACCGAGGAATACAATCAAGTGAAAGCAAACCCTCCGGCATCCCATACTACTGGAGCGTACACTGAACACACAGCAAACAAGGGTGAAATCCAATGCATGATATGATATGATATGATGTGTGAAATAGAACCTCTGTATGTACCTCCTCCGGTGCCAATCAGGCCCAACAGGCAGGTTCTATGGAAGGTCTCATCCCGTATACCTCTACTCTACCGTATACCCCTCCCTCCGGTGCATGCAGCCCGAAGCCCAGGCTCAGAGCGGCAAGGTCAATGGAGGTCCCCGACCCCATACTAAAACTCAGTATCAAGACATGTCATCCGGAAGCAAGTCCGGGATCAAGATAGAGACCCAGTCTCGAATAGGCATGCCCAGACCCTGTACAGGACTAAAGTAGTAGAAAATGCTTCAAAACCCCTCCAAGGGTGCCCGGGCGTAACCGGGTCTAAAACTGTAGTAAATTAACTCTAGTGCTCTGCCCCGCAGAGACTAGTATCAGTAATAAAATCAAGTCTGGTGCTCTGCCCTGCAAAGACTAGTATCAGTAATAAAATCAAGTATGGTGCTCTGCCCCGCAGATACTAATACCAGTAATAAAATCAGTGCGAAAACATCCAAAAATCCCCTTTTCAATAATCAACAGTACCAAAAATGGGCCCCCCAAGGCTATGCAAATTTAGAAAAACTGTCGGTAGTGGCTCGCAGCCAAAATTGTAATAAAACATGCAGGGGAAAACCTTTTTCATGGATGATATGCTCGCACACAAATATAAAAGTAGCCAAATGGATCACAACAACTCCTATCAGCCCTGTACAGGCCCAACAGCTACTCAGCAGACATAACTAGCCTAAAAGGATAATCTCTATGTCCGGGACTCGCATACATTCCCCAATAACCCACCATCTATGTTATAGAGTCAATACAAGGCCACACAGGACCACAAGGGTAATATACAATACTACGCGAATACTACAAACAACGCATGAAATAACGGACGAACAAGGTGGACAAGGTCTGGGGTACCAACCTATAACAACCCATCCAAGGATGCTAATTAATGCAGTTATAGCCTATATAGGCAGAGTCTAGATAGGAAAGCCATAACCTACCTTTCATCTGATGACTAGCTGCGGGAACGGCATTGTCTAGACTTGAACTACTCCGGGAAGCTCCAAATCACAAAATAATACTTTTAACTGAAGCCCTAAAGGAATCTCTATGAAGGCTGACAAACCAAGGTAATGAAACAATTGCTAGAATCGACGAGGCTGCAAGAACGAGCCGTAGCCAATTGATAAGGTGTTAATGTCATACTCGCGACCAGCCAACTCCAAAGCATAAAATGAGGCCAGTAACAATAAGAAATGGCAACTAAATCCAACAATAATATGTTAACCATATCTCAAAGGAGCGATGAGCTCCCGAGGCACTATTTCAAGGCGTACTTCACGTTGTCCAATCCAATCACTATTGTATGCGATCCAAAAAAGAATCGCACAATTTCCCAATCCCTCCAGCACCTTACCACAACCAAAACACCACAACAATAACCAAACATAACAAGATGAAGGAGCTGTCCAAATCCACAATATCCAAAACACCACTTCGTGGCTCGAAAAGCTGTAAAAATGATACTAGAACATGTAATTACGAAGGAGGATCGTAGGGGAGAGATTTACTTGACAAAAATATTCAATATCCCAAGATTAACAACCTGCCTCCTTGCAGGAAAAACAAACATTTCCAAATCCAACAAGAAACTACTACAAGTTATCAAAAAATACAACTTTTCGTGACTAGAAGCTTAGAATCTTGATTCAACAAATAGATAAGTGTACGGGATCCATACCTCACCAAAATAACTCTATAGCTACTTCCAAATACTCAAAAAATACCTGCTAGCTCGCTGCATCAACACCCACGAAGATACGCCATGAAATCGACGGGACAAACTACACCAAAATGACGAACTCGCGACGTAGAGCAACTTCCGTTAAACTTCCGAATTAAAAGCATCAAAGTCCATGGAGTATCTAGGGGATTTACCTCTGATTTTCTGAAGTTTTTGGTGAAAATAATGAGTTAAAACGAAGGATAAATCAGCTTTTATAAGCTGAACCGACTTAGGATGTGGACCCCATTTTGATGTGTTTGCTTGCGCTGTCTTACGAAAATGTGAATATCTCTCTATTCTGAAGTCGTATGGACAAATGATTTAGTGCGTTGGAAACTAGACTTGTAGACCTTCGATTTGGTATATTGGGTTCCCACTAAATATTTATAGATATGGAGAAACACCTCAAGACATTTAACCCAAATTTGAAGAGAATTCCTTAAAGGAATTTACAATAACTTTTTCCAACTTTTGTTTCGCAACTTGCTTGACTTCAAAACTTATTATACGACCATTTTGTGATTATGATACCTCATAACACATCCTTATTAGTATATTATATACTATTAGTCATACCCCAAAGGCACGGGTTACTTTAAACCTTCCAAACGGGCGAGGTATTACACGAGGCATTTCTTTAACTCGAACTTTTGAGTAAGGGATTCCTTTGACCTTGAACCTTGGTTTAATTCTTTAATACTACCAAGAATGTTGTCGGAAGTCAACGATTTCCAAAGTTGAAGCTCTAAAATGAGGAACGACCATAAAGACCAAACAAACGGCCAGGGCACCGAACTACCGGTCCCGACAAACCATAAGTGACTTGGGCCGCTACAAGTAAGCTCGAATGGTACAAGAAAGGCGAAAATGTGTAATTGACCGGAAGGGTCATTACACAAATGGGGATTCACGAGTAGAGTAGATGTCCAGTTGCACAACTGTTCACCTAGCTTGACATTCTGTATGCCTGCCTCTTTGGTGCATTCTTCTAGAACCATATCATATTCAACCCCTCTCCCTTGACCTTTGATTTCATTCCATTCTTGAATAGGAAAGAACTAGTATGTGTAAGGTAACTCTTGACTGATCTTTTGCTTTCCCTTGTCTTTGAACACACTTCCTTGGATTGGGATGTAACCTAAACCAAACTTGAGAGGCTTCTCCAGAAATGCCTGATGAGGAACGGTCATTACCATAATCTTAAGCTTCTTGCTTATGCTCAAAGAGGCCATAACATTTTCTACCATGTTTGAATTTTGTTGGGTTATGGCTTTACTTATGAGCCATTCTTCATCAGTCTCAATCATGTTTATAGTTACTTCTCCAAAGTTTGCCAGGGGATTGGTGCTAACACTGGGACCAACCTTATGGAGAATAATGACCTTCTGATCAGTTAGGTTCTAAATTTGGTGCTTCAAATTAAGGCAATCTTCAGTGGTATGTCCAACACTTCCTTAATGATATGCGCAATGTCGATCAGGTTTGAAAAATTTAGACGCTGGATTAGCAGGCTTTGGTGTGATGGGCTAAATTAGTCCAACCGCTTTTAGTCTCTTAAAAAGTTGAGTTTGACTTTCAGCTAATGGAGTAAAAACTCAGGGAGGTTTTTTCTCAAATTTTGGACGGGGAGGATTATTATTGTTTTGAAGGTTAGGGGTGGTGCTTGGTAGTTTGGTTGGACATAAAAACATTATGAGAATTTTGTGAAGCTGAGGGGTAATTCCTTAATGGTGAGGTTTTTCTGGGGCTGGATTTGAAGGATTTCTTTGATTTCATGTCAGGGCTAAAGGATACAGAAGACACCTTTTCTCCTTTATTTCTTAGGAATCCTGGAGACTCTGGCAGTGTAGAAACCCTGTTAATTTTTCTAGTCCTAAGTCCTTATTTGACTGTCTCACCAATTTTGACTAAATCATCGAATTTTGCATGTACCGCTAATATAATCAAAGTAAACCATTCTAGCGCTTTGCCACTTAGACTCCGATTGAAGAGACTTATTGGTTGTGATTCATTTTTACCTGCTCCCACCATTTGGTCACAATAACTCCTCAAATGGACTATGAGATTTCCAACACTGTTAAACATTTTAAATTTTGGGATTTTGAACCCTTCTGGTAAATTCAAATCTGGATAAATGCAAAGATTATCATAACTGTACTTTTCTTTGTCAGGAGAACCCCGTGATTCCTAGATCTTGGCGATCTCTTCTTCATTAGCATCATCCTTATCATGCCTATTTTCCACAGCTCTCAATTTCCTCTTCTTTTCCTCGTAGTGGTTAGGCTTGGATTTATCTGGGAAGGTAGGATAGGTTTCGAGTGTAGTAGCATAAAAAGTAGCAGTTGGCATAGTTTGGGTGGGTGGTGGGTGGTGGGTGCTAGACATTTGGAGCGAGATTTTGATATGTGGGGGTAATGTTCTGTGAGTTAGCAATAATTGGGTTGTCATTCTGGTACGCAGGAAGGACATTCTGGGAGTTATAGGCATTCGAAGGAGTATTTTGATAGTTAAAAGGGAGATTTTATGGATTGTATGCATTTGGTAGAGTATTCTGGTAGTTAGAAGGGGGATTCTGTGGATTGTATGCATTTGGATTATTGTTTTGGTTAGTATGCTAGATATGTGGAGCATGAACTTGATATGATGAGCCAAATTGAGGTGGATTAATGGAGATAGAATCCGTGAGAGGTCGTGGGATGGAAGCCAATGGCATGTTGTTTGGATGACTTTCCACGTTGGAAGAGTCATGAGGAGGAAATTGGGGCAGAGGCCTTATTTCGCTAGGAATCTTGGTGAATTCTCTATTCTGTTGTATTTCTTTCCTCATCTCAGCCATTTGTTACAGTATTTGCGCCATCAGTGCACTTTGATCCATTGCAATTGGTTCTGGTATAACTGCATTTGTCAACCTAATCCCCTCAGTATTTTAGTCATTTTCCTTTTCTTTTTATCAAGCTATGGTCAAGGGAGGATTCTACTTGTGAAGTAAGGATGTTCAGCTAGTTTTCAACACAGATCAATTTCTTAACTTCTACCTGATAAGAGAAAAATAACTCAAAAGGTAATCATGTTAGATTCTGTTTATGATAAAAAAAATGCTAGATATTAGACAGAAGGTAAACAAACAAGTGTTGCTTTTTTTCTAAAGATGAATTAATCTACGGATGGATTTTAATAGGAATGACTCGAACAGACAGAAATTTGTTCATTGATTTGATAGGAAGATTGGTTTGTTGCTCTTACACTTTTGATGGTTGTTGATGTGAATAAGGCGAGATTTTTAACCTTTTTGCAGAAATGGAAAAATGAAATTTTCTAAAGACAGGGGTCGAGCCTTGAAAGGGCTGCCCATGTTGTTCGAATATGGTAAGCTAACTTTCCAAAGAAATAAGAACAAGATTTTGAGGTCTTTTGAGGAGGTTTTGATTTTTTTCTGAGAAACTTGAAAAAAACTCGAAGAATCGTTCGGCCGGACTTTGTATTATGGATTTATATTTCTGCTTATGGGCTCTAAAATATTTTAGTAGATGTGGATCGAATCACCTTTAATTGAAGCAATACACACTCACACAAAAAACAGTTATATTGCATAACATGTAAACAATTTATAGCGTGTCCTATATAGATATGTGACCTTTTAAGCCAAAGGTAGGCCTAACGAATTGAAGAATGTATTCCATTTGTAAGACGTTCCATTACCCCAAAAATATATTGTATACAAATTTAGGAATAAATCGAATGGGGAATACAAAATAAGGGAAAGAGATGTACAAATAAATATCAGTCCCACGCAGAGGTACATTTCTAAACTAGAAGGTCATGGAAGGTCCTTCTTTATCGCACTTCTTGAAATTACCGAACGCCTTTCGGACGAAGATCTTCTTTTGATTACAATGATAGAAATCACCTAAATAATTTTCAACCCCGAGGGACAATGGTTCGTACAATCCAACATCACATCCTTCAATTAAACATTTAAGAGATGATCGTCTTTTATTGACTCGTGGCCAATAAATGCAAGGTGGTCTTTCTAACGGGCCTAATACCCCTTGGGTATTTGTCATCCTAGGCCAATGCCTAAAAATGGGTTTTGGTTTAGCTCTACCCTAGGTGTCTAGAGTGGGTTTGTTTTGACATAGACCGGGTCCCAAGCGGACAACTTGAGTTGAAAATACGATAGCTATTGAACACATGACGTACCCGTAAACTATCATACTTTCGAGAAAGTGTTATTTATGGCAAGAGGCCACAGGATTGTGAGCCTCCCTTAAACATAAATAAAATTGTGTGTCATTTGGCGTAAGATGCTATGAAATGCAATGACAATATATTTTGTGATAAATAAGTAAATAATAATAAAAAATTACTAACTATTATAACATTTCGAATAGTTAGTCATACAAAGTTAGTCAAAAAGTTTAAATATTTGGTTAGAACCTAAATAAATCCCAGCAGAGCCGCTATTTCTGTTTTATCCTTTTTTCAAAATTTTTGTTTTGTTTAAAAAGGAAAATAAAATGCTTCATGACACGTTAATTTTTATAAAGAAATTAGAAAAACTTAAAAGAATTTCAAAGACTTAAAAACAGAAATAAATCTTTAAGGCACTTAAGAACGTCCGTTTAGAAAATGGTTGACCAAAATAATTTTGACTAACTCAAAAATGACTAATTTTGAAAAATATTTGATATTTATGGAGAAAAATAATTTAAGCAAAATGTTGTCACTCAATTCAAGGCAAAAATAGTTTATTTTGGCTAAAAGAAAATTTATTTGAAAAAGATTCGAAGTCTTGCCAATTCATTTGATCAATTATTGTTCAAAGTAAAGACTATAAAATATCTAAATTAGAAAGTTTCTTTTTGAACCAAGGATTTCTAAAAGGGATTATTTTACTAATAAATATTGAAAAAAATAAAACTCATATTTTGAAAGAAGAGATGTGAAGTAAAACTAATTAAAGAAAATTGGTGAAAACTTTAGCTTTAAAAGGTCAAAACATTATTTCAACCAAGTAAAAAAAGATTTATTTATAGAGACATTTGAATAAATCCTAAATGATTCAAAATTGTAGGAGGACACGTGATTTTGAAGAAAAGAGTTTGAAAGAGGGTGATTTTATTTTACCAAAATTGAATGTGATTTAAAAAAATAACATCATAGGAAAAAAAAAGTGAACCTAAATAAACAAGGAAAATAAAGGATTATTTCAAGTAATTTTAATAGAAAATTTGAAGTTCAAGAAAAAGAATATTTTCCCATGTTAACGAAAATCCATTTTTTTTAGTAGGAGAAAACTTGATTAAACACATGAATGAGGAAAATAAAGCATTTTATTTGAAGAACCCATTTTAGGCAAGTTAACATAGAATCCATTTAGTTCATTTTAACCTAAACCCAAGTGAATTACGAGATTTGAACAAAAAACAAATTGCAAAGATTAAACAAAGATAAAATTGAAATAATAACACTTTAGGGGATCTATTTAGGTAATATTAAAAGAGTTAGAATAACTAATCAAGATAAATTACAAAGTAATTAAATAAGAGAAGGGAGAAAGAGGAATTGGGCTCCTTAGCCCATTTCAAATCTTTCCATACTTTTGGACTCAATTTATGGACTTTGAGTCCATTTTAAGCCCTGTATATCAGCTGCATATATGTCACGACCCAACCTACTGGGCCGTATGGGTGCCTACTCTATGAAGCTAGATAGACGAACCCTTACCACCCGTCCAACAGGTAAATGCGGAAAAAGAGAAATAAACCATGAAATAACCCTTTTTGGTATGCGAAAATCTTTACAATCTTTGTTCATTCCCAGGAAAACTCTTTTATGAAGAAACACAATACAACTGCTTTTACACTTTACAACACCCTCCCTAGGACCTAGTCTAAACAGCTACAAGAGCTACTATAGGATTTATGTAGAGAAATGTAAATGAGACACAACTTCCGTAATGGAATCGAAGGACACAAGCTGTTGGAGATCACCATTGTCATGTACCAATGAAACATCACCAACCCTGCAACTAGACTATACCAAAAGGTATAGCAAGAGTAGAGTCAGTACAACCACACGTACTGGTAGGCATCATCGGTCGACCCGAATCCACACGTACCATCATATAGGAAAACAGGGAAAAACATGAAAAAAACAATATAGCTCCATCCTTCACCGTTTAACTTTACCAGGCCCGATCTCAACCGATCGTATACTCACACCCCTTACCTCAACCCTTTATATTCCTTCCGCTGCCAACTCCCTCACCCTCGATACTTTCGAGTCACGCTAAGCTTAGACTTTGCTTCCCAAGTCACACTAGCCTTAGACTTCCAAAGTCACCTTAACCTTAAACCCGACCACTAAATCAAACCTTGACTACCTCTCCGTTATCCTAGTCAACTTCCCCATGACTATGCATCCAGAAACGACCCCATCCTTGCCAATCCAGACCCACTACCCTCATGGTACTGCTCAAGAATATCTGAGCCCCACTAGGGTCCCTAGACAATTCCCCCAAGATGACAATACCAGCTAGTAATGCAATGCCAGACCCACAGTTGTTCCCTCAGCTTATCAACCACATGAAATTCACCTTTATAACCGTGACCAACAATCAATGACGCAAGAAACATTCCTTTGTTATACAGCCCAGACCCTCCCTGGGATCCCCCTAAACAACACCTAAGTGTTAAACATGCAACCCGGTCTATACTAAGACCAACTCACAGATCAATAATAATAGCCCGGGCTCTCAAGGACCATAAGCAAATGTCGCAATTCAACAGCACAACCCGGTCCACTCATGGAACCAATATCAAAATGCAACAATGCAATAAAGTAAACCCGTACTAGGTGTGGTACCCGAGCCAACCATTAGTATTATCCCATACCAGACGTAATACCCGAGCTAACCGTTAGTATTATCCCATACCAGGCGTGGTACCCGAGCCAACCATTAGTATTATCCCATATCAGGCGTGGTACTCGATCCAACCGAATGTCACATAATCCACAGTCACAAACAATGAACAATCAACACTTGTAAACCAACAAGCAATAACACCTAGTTCATTTCACAATACTGAAAATAGGACTTTTGGACATGCCTAAATCATTCCCTAAGAAATACAAACCATACAATTACTTAGACATGAGTACACAAGACATAATGCATACAGGAATCAATAACCATCATCTACCCTGATCACGGGTACGTAGAATCAATTCCTATCCGTCCAAAGAGTAAATCCCGTCCCCCTTTTTATTAACACATCTTAATAACTACATTGATTACGAACCTTTCCGAAGTTAGTTACAATACGGGCAAGCCACCCCTTAACCTTGGTGATTTAACCACTCCTTATTTTTCTACTCATACGCCCAAACCTTATTTAGGAATTTCCCCATTTTCATTACCCATTTAGTTACCCCAAGCATTTTTCGGTTCTCCGAACCTTTTCAACATTCTGGTCCCTGGAATCCTATCATTTTCCCATATCAAGACAACATGTACAACCAACAATTACAAATTAGCAACTCACAATCTCAACCAACCAATTCCTAGTCCACACTTAACCAATACCGAATCTGCCAGACCCCGTGCCCAGAGGCCTAATCATGGATTCTCCTCTTAAACTATACAATAGTACAAATGTAAATAGGTCTATCTACTCAAGTGAAAATCTAGCCTACCTGGATGCCAAGCAGCTGCAAGGATGCGTATTTGGATCCGTAAAAGTGTTCCTGGCTGAACGATGGTTCTGGAATTCGCTTCTCCACATCCCTTCAGCCATAATCCCTCCTACCCATGGTTCCCAAGTCTTGGAGCAGCATAGGATGGTTTTTGGAGAAACCCTCGTATGTTTCCCAACTGAGGAGGAGAAATCTTTTATTAAAATACCATTCTGAGGCTACTGCCTCCCGTCATCACGCTATAGCGGATGGCCTTCCACCATAGCGGTTTTGCTATAGTGGATAAAATACCGCTATAGCAGAGTGACATCAGCCCAGATGATTTCTAAAAATCTGAAATTTTCCATCACATCACCCTACTTAATACCAAAAATATTTTGATTCATTTTCAAAATCTCATGACGTAATGGTTCCTGAAATAATGACATATACGGTCGTTACAACAGATACCAATTTACCCATTGTTCTTCCCTGAATGATCCCAAAGTCAAGAAAATGAAAGAAACTAGCCCGGGACCCTCACTGTCCCAGATGACCGCGTAATTTACGAACCTACGTGAATTACCAACCTTCCCTCGATTAGTCGCACCGATTTGAAGGAAATTAGACGATCCCACTCCCTCAGAGAATTTTGAATTACCCATGAAAATTTACATGTGACTTTCCCGAGTACCCTAGGAATTTGGGGTCTCGGATAATGTCGGAGCAAAAGAATTTGAAAATACCCAGGAGAACCTTTCCTTCCCAAAATAGATTTCCGCACATGGATGCTAGTTTTAGACAATATCCCTTATATGCATACCATATTAGCTAAATCGTTCATTTTCTTATTTTACATAGCAACTTGTAGCTTAATTCTTGCCTTTAGACTGCCCCGGGAATGAATGAAAAATAGGGGAAAACAGGGTGAGGCTTCTGCCTCACACCCTTCCGCTATGGTGGTTGTCACTCCGCCATAGCGGTACCGCGGTAGTGGTAAAAATCCCGCTATAGCGGGATTGCTATAGCAGTACAATTTCTCTATGGCGGTCCCGATAGTGACAACCCAGAAATTTGAAATTTCCAGCAAGTGCATCCTTCCCCCTTCCCGGTTATCATTGTCTAATCCCGCCATGGTCTTAGACTAACCCCAAGACCATTCCTAGCAATGCATATATCAAAACTCAGCATCAATCACAAAAATCACCAATCATAACAGATTTACAAGGACAATTGTTCCCAACAATACCTTCCCGCTATTACACACAAATAACTCCCTTGTTCCCATGGTTCCCAACCAAGTCCCGACCATCCTGAAACCAAAGTTTCCCCACAGTCACAATTTCCATCCCCTTATCATCTTAACCAACGATAAGTACTTTTCAAGATGTGATACAATTTCAGTCAATACAATTAACAGTTATGCACAGACCCAAGACACACTACTTTCAACTTATGACCCTCTGCAGACTCAACATTCACATCAAGGTAACCAAGTAAACACAGTTCAAGTAGGTCCTACAAACACAACAATACACAACATTTTCACTTCAGGTCACAACAAAAATTAAGTCAGATAAATTCACCTTCTATTCGTATTCATGGATGCCCATTAGTCGGTTATCCATGTTTCACCACAGACTCTCGGGCCAGATACCAATTGGAAACTTCCTGGTTCCAACCTCTCTTTCTTGTCTTATCGCAACCGGAGTACAATGACCCCCTTTACTTCGTTGAGATACCAATTGGAATCGAGAGATACCAATTGGACTCAACTCATACAAGGAAGTAAACGAACCGCACGAAAAGGAATGAAAGAAGAGATATGTTTCCTAGAATGCTTCATAGCTTCCCAAAGATTTAATATGGACGTCAACACACCAATCTGTAGGACTCTATTCGACATTTTGCTCTTGTACTGGGAGATCGATAACCTAAACTCTGTTACCATCTGTCACGACCCAACATATTGGTCTGTGTGGGCGCCTAATCTATGCACCTAGATAGATGAACCCTTACCACCCGTCCAACAGGCAAATGCGGAAAAAGAGAAATAAACCATGAAATAACCTTTTTTGGTATGCAAAAATCTTTACAATCTTTGTTCATTCCCAGGAAAACTCTTTTATGAAGAAACACAATACAACTGCTTTTACACTTTACAACACCCTCTTTAGGACCTAGTCTAAACAGGTACAAGAGCTACTACAAGATTTATGTAGAGAAATGTAAATGAGACACAACTTCTGTCATGGAATCGAAGGATAGAAGCTGCTGCAGATCACCATCGTCATGTACCTATGAAACCTCACCAACCCTGCAACTAGACTATACCAAAAGGTATAGCAAGAGTAGAGTCAGTACAACCACATGTACTGGTAGGCATCATCGGTCGACCCGAATACACACATACCATCATATAGTAAAACAGGGAAAAACATGAAAATAAATAATATAGCTCCATCCTTTACCGTTTACCTTTACCAGGACCGATCTCAACCGATCATCTACTCACACCCCTTACCTCAACCCTTTCTATTCCTTCCGCTTCCAACTCTCTCACCCTCGAGACTTCCGAGTCGCGCTAAGCTTAGACTTCGCTTCCCAAGTCACACTAGCCTTAGACTTCCCAAGTACCCTTAACCCTAAACCCGACCACTAAATCAAACCTTGACGGCCTCTCCGTTATCCTAGTCAACACCCCCATGACTATGCATCCAGAAATGACCCCATCCTTCTCAATCAAAACCCACTACCCTCATGGTACTGCTCAAGAGTATCTGAGCCCCATTAGGGTCCCTAGACAATTCCCCCAAGGTGACAATACCAACTAGTAATGCAATGCCAAACCCGCAGTTGTTCCCCAAGATTATCAATCACATGAGATTCACCTTTATGACCGTGACGAACAATCAATGATGCAAGAAACATTCCTTTGTTATACAGCCCGGACCCTCCCTGGGATCCCCTAAACAACACCTAAGTGTTAAACATGCAACCCGGTCTACACTAAGTCCAACTCACAGATCAATAATAATAGCCCGGCTTCTCAAGGACTATAAGCAAATATCGCAATTCAACAGCACAACCCGGTCCACTCATAGAACCAATATCAAAATGCAACAATGCAATAAAGTAAACCATACCAGGCATGGTACCCGAGCCAACCATTAGTATTATCCCATACCAGGCGCGGTATCCGAGCCAACCATTAGTATTATTCCGTACAAGGCGTGGTACCCAAGCCAACCATTAGTATTATCGCGTACCAGGCGTGGTACCCGATCCAACTGAATGTCACATAAACCATAGTCACAAACAATGAACAATCAACACTTGTAAACTAATAAGCAATAACACCTAGTTCATTTCACAAGATTGAAAACAGGACTTTTGGACATGCCTAAATCATTCCCTAAGAAATAAAAACCATACAATTACTTAGACATGAGTACACAAGACATAATGCATACAGGAATCAATAACCATCACCTACCCTGATCACGGGTACATAGACTCAATTCTTATCCGTCCAAAGAGTAAATCCCGTCCCCCTTTTTATTAACACATCTTAATAACTACATTGATTATGAACCTTTCCAAAGTTATTTACAATATGGGCAAGCCACTCCTTAACCTTGGTGATTTAACCACTCCTTATTATTCTACTCATACGCCCAAACCTTATTTAGGAATTTCTCCATTTTCGTTACCCATTTAGTTACCCCAAGCATTTCCCGATTCCCCGATCATTTCCGATATCCCAGTCCCTGGAATCCTATCATTCTCCCATATCAAGACAACATGAACAGCCAACAATTACATATTAGCAACTCACTATCTCAACCAACTAATTCCTAGTCCACACATAACCAATACCGAATCTGCCAGACCCCGTGCCAGAGGCCTAATCATGGATTCTCCTCTTCAACTATACAATAGTACAAATATAAACAGGTCTATCTACTCAAGTGAAAACCTAGCCTACCTGGATGCCAAGTAGTTGCAAGGATGCGTATCTGGCTCCGTAAAGGCATTCCCAGCTGAACGATGGTTCTGGAATCTGCTTTTCCGCGTCCTTTGAGCCATAATCCCTCCTCCCCATGCTTCCCAAGTCTTAAAGCAACATAGGAGGGTTTTTGAAGAAATCCTCGTATGTTTCCCAACTGAGGAGGAGAAATCTTTTATTAAAATCTCATTCTGAGGCTACTGCCTCCTGTCATTCCGCTATAGCGGATGGCCTTCCGCCATAGCAGTTCCGCTATAGCGGATAAAATGCCACTATAGCAAAGTGACGTCAACCCAGATGATTTTCCAAATTTCTGAAATTTTTTAGCACGTCACCCCACTTGATACCAAAAATATTTTGATTCATTTTCAAAATCTCATGACATCGTGGTTCCTGAAATAACGACGGATTCGGTCGTTACAGTATACTGCTTGTATATCAGTCCCATATGCTCCTACTTTGGTATTCCACTTGTATGATAACTTCCATTTCTCCACTCATTTGTTGTATATCACGTGTATACTGATGATTATCAATGTATATCAGCCTGTTTCTTCATGTATTAATCCATTCTTTGGACTTGGCAGGGGTCTTGACTCGAGATTGGGCTTTACCCATCGAGAATGCAAGTGAAGGGGTAGAATCCCATGGGATTCACCAGTGTTCATGCACAACAAGAAGAAGGAGATAAAGATCAATGCATATAAGCCAAGGTATGCTATTATTCAAACATAAAATCAATAGAAGGAATTTATTTTAAGAACCATCAAAACCAAATCTTTCAAAGGTCAAAGGTTGCTAGTTTCATGAGCAAATCAAGGTTTAACCTTTGGAATTTCAAAACAGAACATACTATCAACCAATTTGTTAAATTAGCTAACCTTGAAAGTCTCTAATATAGCTCATTAAATGTCAAGATAGGGGTGGATTTGTTATTATTGATCCTTCATGCACTAGTTTTCTTATACTAACGCTTAGCCATTTAACAGGATTAAAGAAATCCAAGTTAACTCATGGGTTGGAACTTAGAAAGAAATTCCAGTTAAAAGAAGGATACATAATTAGGCAAAAGCAAATAATTTAATCTCAAACACATACTTGTTGTATTCTTAAGTGAGTCTTACCTTGTCAAAAGCAAAGGTAATGACTTGTTCAAAACAGGTGAAAGCAAAGACATGATAACCGTAAGAATCTGCCTAAAAAGGATCCAAATAAACTACTTCCTTAGTTTTTTTATCATTGAAAACCATTTGATTATCAAGCTTAACCATAAAGACAGTAAAGAGCAGTCTTAAAGAAAAATCAGACTCATTTTTCCCTTTCTTAGACTTTAGAAAAAATGGAGAGAGGTTTGATTAAAATACTAGAGGTTGCTTAACTATTAAGAGATACAGATGAACTTCATGAAGTGTAAATGGCCTAGTAGGGATTCCACTCCTTTGTTCAAAAGACGAAGGGACACAAGTGTCGCGCCCTATTTTGAACCGGCCGAAATAGTGCACAACGTATGGTCGTCGTGACTCTCTGGTTTTGAAAATTTTATTTTTTAGAGTCGCCACCTAAATTTTAGGAAACTTAGGAAGACCATTTTTTGTAAAAACTTTGTTTTGGTCTTTCAAAAACGTTTGAGATTCTGAGTAAGGGTTTTGGTTACTCGAGGGGAAGGTGTTAGGCACCCCTCAGAGCCTATCCGAAGATAGTCTTTAAACTCAATTTAGAAAAAATATTTGGAAAAAATTATTTGTTCATTATTTTCTAAAAAAAAAGATGATAAAAATATTTTTTTATTAATTTAAAGAAAGTTCAAGATATATGACACATGCTACTACAATATACAAAGAATATAAAATATTTATGGCTAGAAAATGTACATATGTATATGTCAAAAATATATGAAAAATTTAATAGTAATATTCTTATCATAACTATAATATATAGAACTCTATGATTTGTAAGAATATATACTTAAAAAAAAGCTACGTAAAAAAAATTGAAGATATTATTTATACAAATATACTTTTTGTAAAGTAAAAAATATATGTAGTTTTTAGGGTTTAAAAAAGTTTATGACATGTTTATTAAAAAGAAAATAAAGATGACGTATGTATATTTAAAATATAAGAAATCACGTAAAAAAAAGTTTATTATTTATAAGATTTGGATAAGTAAAAACATGTAGGAAATAAGTATACCGGTAATAGAAAAAAAATATAAAAATTATAGTTATTTCATAAATATATTAAGAATAATTTAAAGACTTGAGTAGAGAATAAAAATTATTTATTTCGTATAAAAGAAGACTTTTATTTGTAAAGAAAGAAATATTTGTCAAGTATAAAAGAACGTATTATATATGTAAATGTAATTGCGATAAAATAATGTATGTAATTTAAGTAGGAAGAGGGGTAAGTAAAATATATAAATATACCTTATAGTAGATAACATATGACATATATACCTTGCGTTTTGAGGCTTTAAAAATCTGAAAATCTCAAAATATATATATAGAGTATAGAAAAATATTTGTAAAATATTGGGGTTAGAATAAGAGAATAAATGAGTTATTAATAAATATAAAGAAGGCTTGCCTAAACTAGATAAAGGATTTTATAGCTTATGGCCTAAGAATGACTAATATTTGTTTGAAATAAAGTAAATCGCTAATTAGTATTTTTGAAAATCTACCACGAGTTATTTAAACAAGTTTTCCTTGAAACAAAGCCTAAATTAATTAATCCTAGAAAATCTGCACTATTTATTATTATTATTATTATTACTATTTTTGAAAGTGTTCACTCACTATTTTAAAGTACTTAAAAGGGAAATACGGAATATTTGCCTGGATCAAAGGGTGAAGGAAACTCACTTTTAAAATTTTGAACTAAATAAGATAACCCAACAAAGTTGTGAGCCAAAAAATAAACATTAATCCAAATCACACAAAATGCGTATACAAATAATACGAGGTTAGTTAAACAATTCAAGTACTAAGAAAAGCATATAAAAATAAAGGACTAGGTACGCCAAGTTCCTTTGGAGGAACTAAACTCCTAATGAATGACTCCGAGCACTGCGATAGTTCCTAGTAGCTGTTCGACCCAAAATATATTGGGCCGAGGTTGAGTTTCAAATGAGAACTCCAGCTCTCCGGGGTGTACATGAAACGATAAGAGAAGATAAGGAATTAGAAACTAAGTAAATAACAATGACAAAGTTGTATTAATAAAGGTACATTGTCCTAGGAATATTTTAAGCAAACACAGTAATAAAGTAACGCACAAAGCCTATTTTGAAGTTTCCTGACACCAATCTTGCATAACTTAATCATTTAATCAACCAAGTGAACTAACTATTCCTTATTTACAAAGTTTAAAGTGGATGCATATGAGGAAAAGAAAAAAATACTTGTAGTTTAAGATTTCAAGATTTAACTAATGATCCTAAAGTTTATTACTTGAGTGTTGAGAAGTAGTGAGCACAAAGAGAGGAAAACAGTTTATGGGATACACCAAACAATAAGACAACATTTTAACGCAACAGAAAACTCATTCTTGAGCTCGATAAAGGAAGAAACTTAAGAAAACAATAAGGCTTCTTTCACGTTAAGATGCAAACCAACAGAGAAGTAAACAACATCTTAAAAAGAGATTACACTTAGCCTTAAATGGTCTACAACGGATTTCCACGAATACAGGTAAAAGCAAACACCAACCTTAAACGTATAGGTAGTTTAAACAATGATCATTGAGCTGGTCCGTAAGGCCTTTCCAATATATATTTTCATAAAAAAGATACTAGAAGTATTACGGCTATAGAGTTCCGCTCTATTATTGGTTTTAAATCAAGTTTTCAATGTATCCCTTGAGCGAGGTTCAACGAGAAGTTTATTAATAGACAATGAGCTTAACGAGACAGCCGCACACAACATGCATCTCTCCACTTAAACACACGAAGTCATGACCTGGTATATGCATTTATCAGTACTTGAAAGGGATAAAAAAAAATGAAATCAGTTTTTAACACTAATCGAAATATAAATGAATCTGTTCAAAATACCAAAATGAATCCTTTGCAAATCTTTAAACAAAGAGCGGATAGAAGTCTAGTTTCAGTCAGACTTTTACATTATATACTACTTTTAAGAACCTTCTTGATTGATTGAAGCTTAGACGACAAAGAACACTAGCCTTCCAACTGGATACTAACTTTCAATTACCCAAAACAACAAACCAAACTCTTATATTTTTATGCTAAAGGCAGTCCCTGCTACAACATCGGCCATCTTTATCAAGTTTTAGATGACAAAACAAGATTATAATTCCCGAATTTGACACTCAAACCGTATTAAATTAAACCCAAACCTTCCATGGTTATCTTAGTATGCCAAGGTGAAAAAATTTCGAAATCGCAACAAGTCTTTTTAAAAAAAGAAAAAAAGAAAAGGAACTAGCAACAAAACCTCTTGAATACGTAAGAAACACCATGGTATCGACGTAACTCTTCCTATTTCAAACGAGATCAGCCAGCACCTAAAGAAAACGATAACAAAACATGATACGAGGACTTAAGTTAAGTTACCAATTTAATCGATTAGTTTCACTATTAACTTTGCTCACCTAAAACAGCAAAACGAAACTCTATCTTCCCATATATATCTTATATTTTCCACGCATAAACAACCACATATAGCCAACAACAAAGCCAAACGAGATGCTCACATACTCTTCTTTACGAAAACATATCATACGAAAATAAAAGAAAAACAGAAACTAAACTATAAGAAGGATTTTTACCTTGTGTTGGGCAGCAAAACAGAGGCGTTGACGTCAAGTTCTCTGGCCAAAAACTCGAACTCAAAAACCAAAGAAAAGACTTTTTGAATGTAAACACTTGTGTGTTTTTCGAGTAACTCCGGACCTACGAATTTCTGACCTTTTGTTGGATTCTTGAATCTTTTTTCGAATAATCTTTGAATGTTTTCTTTTTGTTGGGGTGAAAGGCCCACTATTTATAGGAAAAATCCAGATTTGAAAGTTTGGATTTGAACCCAAGAAAAAATTAAACCAAGAAACGTGACAAATAGAGGGAGAGAGATTCGAATTTTGAATTTCGAATCCCATCTCTAAGAAACTTAAAGACAGATTTGAAAACGAAATTGCTTTTGCACCAATTTGGGACTGGTTTTCTGGCCACCTTGAAATCACGAGTTGGGATGGCTAAAATAGGGGGAATCTCGGCAGAGATGGCAGACGAGGGGCAGCGATTTGGTGGCGTTTTGCGGCCATTTGGGGTAAGAGAGAAGAGGGAGAAGAAAGAAGGAGAAGGGGCGATGGGTTTTGGGGTGGATTTTGGGGAAGATGAGCTGGTGGAGCGTTGGTTTTGGGAGAGAGAAAGGGAAAGCATGCGTCTGATTTTGGGAAAAAAGGAGAGAGACGCGTTTTTGGGAAAAGGGGAAAGGAAAACGCGTTTTTTGGGTGTTTGAGGGGAGAGAGAGAGAAACGTTGGGGGGGTTTGAATCCTTGACCGATTTTGATCCGTCTGATCAATTGATCGGACGGTTAAGATTAATTAGGAATAAGAATTAAAAGAATAGGAAATAATATATATATATATATATATATATATATATATATATATATATTAAGTGAGATAAAAGGCTTAAAAATTGTGACCGTTGGATTAGATTGGAGGGCCACGATTGAAAGCAAAGAAACACAAATCCATGTGATGCCTATGTGGCACACATGGATTGGTTAATTAAAGGGGTCTAAGATTGCCACATTATTTTGCTCAAATTGGCTATTTTAAAAATTTCAATTGTAGCCAATTGTTAACAAAATAGCCACAATTCGTTAATATGAAAATAATTAATTTGTAAAATTAATTAATTTATAAAAAATTGGTTTAAAAATATAATAAAATAAAATAAGGTAAAATAGTAATTAGTTAAATAATCAAGCTTCCTAAATTAGAAAAAATATTTATTTGCAAGAGTAAAAAATTAAAACTAACCAAAAATTGGCTTATTTCCTTAAAAATACTTTATTTGATTTGTAGATTTATAAAATATTTGAATTTATAGAAAATAATATATATGAGATAGTTTTCTTAAAAATGAGTGACAAATTACTAAGGTAATTTTAAAATATTTATTTTCATAAATATTATTTATTAAAATAATATAGAGGGTAAAAATTGGGTGTCAACAGTTGCCCCATTTCTTTGGCCGTGGATGAGAGTAGAGAAGGCGTGGACAAAGAAATATTGACACATCCTAATTTTGACCGACCAACAAAACATTTTTTGAGCAAAGAGTGACATGAGTTTTGGGAAGTTATGGCCGAGCTCAGGCTTTCGAGCTTCCTACATATCTCGGGTTTCACGAGAAGTCAGGCCATATGTTGTTCGAGAGAATTGAATCTTTGCAAATTTTGATCGACTTCAAAATTTGCCCAGTGTCGAGTTATGGTAACACTGATATCTTTTGGTGGTGATTGAGAGTATTTTAGCATGAATGGAGTGAATATGGCCGTGCTTAAACCAAGCTTACCTACATATCCCAAGATGTTGGAATCAGGCCGAATGTTGTTCTAAAAGAAATCTTAGAATGAGAAACGCTCCGCAACAATTTATACTGAGGATTTTGGTAGGGAAAAGATCACGGACCTTCAAAAATTGCCCCAGTGTCGAGTTATGATGACACTGGGATGTAAGAAAAGTTTTGGAATATAGAAGTCAATTCGAATTGAGTTGAGTCGAGTTCTGAGGAGAAATTCTTGACGTAGCTAGGGATGCTTGACATTCTGCTAGCTTGACCCAGTTTGCTGCTTAGAGGGTAGTTCCACGTTGTAATGCGTTGTCCTGCAAAATAGGTAAAAAGATCACAAAGTACCTGTCCCAGTTCAAAATTATAAATTAAATTGTAATGTAAAGAGTAGAGTGTAGATATTCAAACGATTGTCGACGTCTTCGTTATGCGGAATGAATGTGACGTAGTCAAAGCAACTTGTGAAGTAAAGCCTCTTGACTGGCGGGTCAACACTTGAAAGTAAAGTCTCTCGACTGGCGGGGCAACACTTATAAAGTAAAGCCTCTCGACTGGCGGGGCAACACTTGTAATGTAAAGCCTCTCGACTGGCGGGGCAACACTTGAAAGTAAAGCCTCTCGACTGGCGGGGCAATCTTGTAAAGTAAAGCCTCTCGACTGGCGGGGCAATACCTGAAAACTAAAGTCTTCATCTGGCGAATCAGTCGTGAAATCTCCATTTGACGGAACAGTCCTTAATGCAAAAATGAGGATGTTGCTAGCATGCATGCTATGATGATGTTTGTTATGATGCAGTCTCTGATTGGCGGAGCATGTTTTGCTTGCTAATATACATTTCTCTGATTTGGCAGAGTGTCGTTTTGCTTGCTTATGAACATGCTCCAATTGGTGGAGCGTCGCTTTGATTCCTTATGTACAAGCTCCGGTCGACGGAGCGTCGTCTTGTTTGCTTATGTACAAGCTCCAATCGTCAGAGCGTCGCTTTGTTTGCTTATGTACAAGCTCCAATCATCAGAGCGTCGCTTTGTTTGCTTATGTACAAGCTCCAATCGTCAGAGCGTCGTTTTGTTTGCTTCTGTACGGCCTCCAATTGGTGGATTTTGATGAAGTTAGTCAAAATTCTCCGATTGGCAGAGTTATTTGACGAAGTCAGATGGCGGGCTCCGATTGGCGGAGTTTATTTGAAAGAAATAAACTATCCTATTTGTCCTATGAGGGCCCTCTATCTTCGATACTTGATCTGAATCTCGGACGTACCTACAAAGACATAAATGAAACCCTTTTAAGAATTGTAAGAATCGAGATAAAGTATTTTAAAATAGAGTAGGGAAAGAATATTTTGGCTTATGGTGTCATGATAGCCGAAAAATTTCTCCAATCACGTTCATGAGTTTGACTTGACATCACCCTTCTTGATTCCTGTTTTCCTGCGCTCAAAGAAAAGTTCTTAGTTTTGGGAGGGGTGTTGATTTGTGTCGACTTGTGGACCCTGGCCTTGCCGCTGGATTCCTTCAAAACCTCCTTGGTTATTTGCAATTTCTTATTCTAGAGACTCGGTCATTGGATCCCTTCAAAAACTCCTTGGTTGCTCGCGATTTCCTATTTCGGAGACTCAGTAGGTGGAAAGGCAGTAAGATATTTTAAAAATATATATATATATATATATATATATTTTATTTTTTTAGAAAAAATAAATATATTTTGTATATACTAGGCGTATATATATAGTAATTGTTCATCATTTTTTAGATTATGACATGTTCTGAAAATCCAATCAAGCTTTTCCATTAGTTGAGGACGTTGAAATGTAGTCTTCTCGTAGCTCTGGATTTTGGTGACACTCTTCTATCTCTTTGTAGAATGTCGTGATTACTCTGAAGGTATGTTAAAAATAAAAGGGGGGGAGGTTTTTCCTATGGGTATGACCAAACCTTTTAGGTTGCCTAGGTATCCCCAAATGGGAATCAGGTCTGTACGTAGTTCGGGATATGAAGGAAGGATTAAAGTATGTAATGCATTGACCGAGCCTGACTCAGGCTGCCTACGTATCCAAGTGGAATCAGGTCATAACGTAGTTCAAGTACATTAGGAAGAATAAAAATATGTGATGCAATGACCGAGCCTGACTCAGGCTGCCTACGTATCCAAACGAAATCAGGTCATGACGTAGTTCAAGTACAATAGGGGAAATGGAAAAGATGAAATGCATTGACCGAGCCTGACTCAGGCTGCCTACGTATCCAAATGGAATCAGGTCATGACGTAGTTCGAGTACAATAGGGGAAATGGAAAAGAAGAAATGACCGAATTCGATGAGGATTGCCTACGTATCCCACCGAGGGAAGTCAGGTCAATCGTAGTTCTGAATACATGAAAGATGATATTTTTTGGTTTTTCTAAGGGAGATCGGACCCGATGTGGGTTGCCTATGTATCCCGCCGTGGAAAGTCAGGCTAATACGTAGTTCTTGTTACATTAGAGAAAATGCAAAAAGTACAAGGAAATAACAACTAGTCCCACTGTCTTCAAATGTAGTACTTCTTGATAGCGTCTGAATTGATCGGCTTCGTGCTCACGATGCCATCCATTTCTGCGAGGATTAATGCTCCGCCTGAGAGCACTCGGTGAACCATGTAAGTACCTTGCCAGTTTGGCGCAAATTTCCCCTTAGCTTCATCTTGGTGAGTGAATATTTTCTTCAATACTAATTGCCCTGGTGTGAATCGTCGAGGCTTGACTTTCTTGTTGAATGCTTTGATCATTCTGTTTTGATAGAGTTGACCATGACATACTGCATCCAGTCTCTTCTCATCAATGAGCATCAACTGTTCAATCCTTCTACAAACCCATTTCGCGTCTCCCAGACCAACCTCTTGGATGATTCTTAGGGAAGGTATTTCCACTTCTGCGGGTATCACTGCTTCCGAACCGTAGACCAACATGTAGGGGGTTGCCACAGTGGATGTTCTGATTGTGGTGCGATAGCCGAGCAAAGCATATGGTAGTTTCTCATGCCATTCTCTGTTACTATCTATTATTTTTCTCAGGATCCTCTTGATATTCTTGTTCGCGGCCTCAACTGCTCCATTCATTTGTGGTCGATATGCTGTGGAGTTCCGGTGAGAGATCTTAAACCTTTCACAAGTCTCTCTCATGAGATCACTATTAAGATTGGCCCCGTTGTCTGTTATGATTGATTCTGGAATTCCAAACCGACAAACTATGTTATTTCGGACGAAATCTGCTACCACCTTCTTAGTTACTGCCTTGTGCGTTGAAGCCTCAACCCATTTTGTGAAATAGTCGATAGCTACCAGGATGAAACGGTGTCCATTTGATGCGGGAGGCTCTATGGGTCTAATTACATCCATGCCCCAAGCAGCAAATGGCCATGGGGACCCCATCACATTGAGCTCATTTGGCGGAACTCGTATGAAGTCGCCATGAACTTGACACTGATAACATTTTTGTACATACCAGATGTTATCCCTCTCCATAGTCATCCAAATATATCCAGCTCTCAAAATCTTCTTTGCCAAAGTGAATCCATTCATGTGGGGTCCACATGTCCCTGCGTGAATTTCCTCTAAAAGTCCTGTCGCTTCTGTTGCATCGACAAACCTTAGTAATCTCAAATTTGGGGTTCTCCTATACAGGATTTCTCCGTTAAGGAAGAAATGATTGGCCATTCTCCTTAAAGTCCGCTTCTGCTTGCTACTGACATTTTTTGGATATTCTCCTGCTTCGAGCAACCTTCTAATGTCATGGTACCATGGCTTTCTATCAAACTCTTCATCTACGTGAAAACAGTATGCGTGCTGGTCACGTATCTTCACTTCAATAGGGTCAATGTAATTCTTATCCGGGTGTTGGATCATTGAGGAAAGAGTATCCAAAGCATTAGCAAACTCGTTTTGAGCCCGGGGGACATGTTTAAACTCAATCTTCGTAAACCTTTTGCTCAGCTCCTTCACACATTCCAGATAAAGAAGGATCTTGACATTCTTGGTGGCCCATTCTCCTTGTACCTGATGAACCAATAGGTTAGAATCACCTATTACCAAAAGCTCTTTGATGTTCATATCCAGCCATCCTAAGTCCGAGAATACATGATTCATATTCTGCGATGTTGTTTGTGCAAGAAAATCTAATATTGGCTGAGATTGGGTAGTGCTGACCCGTTTCTGAAACCAAGACTGCTCCAATTCCGACTCCTTTGAAATTTGATGCCCCATCGATGAATAATCTCCATCCATCATATGACTCTGAGATGTCCTCTCCTGCAAAAAATACATCTTCATCGGGGAAGTAGGTCATGAGCGATTCATAATCTTTATCCACCGGATTTTCTGCGAGCTGATCGGCCAAAGCTTGTCCTTTGACGGCCTTCTGTGTCACGTACACAATATCGAACTCACTCAACAAAATCTGCAATTTGCTAGTTTCCCTGTAGGCATTGGTTTCTGAAAGATGTACTTGAGTGGATCCATCCTTGAGATCAAGTACATGGTGTACGCCGATAGATAATGCCTCAACTTTTGTGCAATCCAAGTCAAAGCGCAACACGTTCGTTCTAACAAGGTATATCTTGCCTCGTATGGTGTAAACTTCTTGCTCAAGTAGTAAATAGCTTGCTCTTTCTTTCCCGTGTCATCGTGTTGTCCTAACACACATCCAAATGCTCCATGCATGACAGATAGATACAGTAGCAATGGCTTTTCGGGCTCTGGTGGAACCAATACTGGTGGGTTGGACAAGTACTCTTTGATTCTATCAAAAGCTCTTTGGCATTCCTCCTTCCATTCTGTGGCGACATCCTTCTTTATTAACTTGAATATGGGTTCACAGATTACTGTGGACTGAGCTATGAAACGACTGATGTAATTGAGTCTCCCCAAGAAGCTCATCACATCCTTCTTGGTCCTGGGGGGAGGTAACTCTTGAATCGCCTTGATTTTTGATGGATCCAATTCTATGCCTTTCCTGCTGACAATGAACCCCAGTAGCTTTTCGGCAGGAACTCCGAATGCGCACTTCGCTGGATTCAATTTCAAATTGTATCTCCGCAACCTCTCAAAGAACTTCTGTAAATCCTCTAGGTGGTTTGAACTCCTTTTGGATTTGATGACGACATCATCTACGTACACTTCAATCTCCTTGTGAATCATATCATGGAAGAGGGTAGTCATGGCCCTCATATAGGTTACGCCAACATTTTTGAGTCCAAATGGCATCACTCTATAGTAATACACTCCCCATGGAGTGATAAATGATATTTTCTCCGCATCATCTTCATTCATCGGGATTTGGTGATATCCTGCAAGCAATCTACAAACGATTGCAACTCATGCTTTGCACAATTGTCGATGAGTATATGAATGTTTGGGAGAGGAAAATCATCCTTGGGACTAGCTTTATTAATAACCCGATAGTCTACACATATCCTGATTTTTCCGTCCTTTTTTAGCACTGGCACGATATTGGCCAACCATGTGGGGTAATTAGTAACCCTCACAACATTTGCCTGGATCTGCTTAGTTACCTCCTCCTTGATTCTTAAACTCATATCAGGCTTGAACTTCCTAGTCTTTTGCTTCGTAGGCGGGCAAGAAGGATCAGTCGGTAGCTTGTGTGAGACGATATCGGTGCTTAACCCCGGCATGTCATCGTAGGACCAAGCAAACACATCAACATATTTCTTGATCAATTCAATCAATTCTCGCTTTCTTTCATCTTTCAAGTGTATGCTGACTCGTGTTTCTTTCACCATTTCTTCATTTCCCAAGTTGACAACCTCGGTTTCATCCATGTTGGGATTTTTTTGACTTTCCAGTTGTTCGATCTCCTGAGGTAGATTTTCAAGCATCATGCTTTCATCGTATTCTTCATAGTCCTGCTCATGGCTCATACTTTGCTCAATGGATTCGTTACATGTCATAACCGTTGTACGCTGATTTTTACTAATATTAGCGCTGAAAAGTATGAAAGGTGAGTAAAAAGATAAATAGTTATTTCAAACAATAGAAAGACAAATTTTAAGAAAATAAAGACTTTTTATTTGAAAAGCATTCTAGCTTTTAGAAAAAGCGAGTAGAAAAAAGGCTTAGGCATGATTCAAGCCTCAATTGATCATGCAGAAACATTTTTGAAATAAAACTACATTTCCACACTACCAGGACTCCTGTCGAAACAAAGATGGGCTGATGGTCCAGTTCTGCAAGACTTCTCCAGGTTCGGCATCACGGATGGTCAGGTTCTTGATACCTATCTCCAGGCCATTATCGATCACAGCCACAAATAGATTTCCTATTCCCTCAATGACATCTTCATCAACTGCTTCATCTGGGATTGGAACTTGTCCCGGCACAAACACTATCTCACCAAACTTTGTGTTGTGGACTCCTCCCGAAGTAGGCTTATATCCAAGCCCGGCGGTACCCTTCTGTTTTTTCAGCTGGATTGGTTCAATTATACCATCGGCCTTAGGTCCGATCCCTGTCTTTGGTTGATACCCATATTTCAACATCTCTGACGCAACCATCTTCCCTGCTTTCGACATCTCCACCTCTACAGGCTCTACTTTCTCATCAATTCTTACAGCTTGCATGATTTCCAGAGCATGGAAAGCGGCTCCATCTAATTCTTCGGTGACTGGAACAGAATTCACGGAATAGATGGGGTGACTAAGCTCCCCGTGAATGGTAACTTTGGTGCGACCCCACTCAAACTTCACACACTGATGGAGCGTGGAGGGAACTGCTCTTGCCATATGGACCCATGGCCTTCCTAGTAACAAGTTGTAGTTGGACGACACATCCATCACTTGAAATAAGATGGGGAATTCAGCTGGACCTACTTGCAATGTGAGATAGATTTCTCCAATGACGCTTCTCTGTGCGCCATCAAAAGCTCTGACCTTCACACGACTTTCTTTTATACCTCCCATATTCACACCCAAATCTCTCAACGTGGTGAAAGGGCAGATGTTACATCCAGAACCACCATCGATCAAAACTCTAGTCACGATCTTATCACAACACTTGACCGCGATGTGAAGTGCTTTGTTGTGGCCAACCCCTTCTGCTGGTAATTCATCATCATGGAAAGAGATTTTGTTCACTTCCACCATTTTTCCAATTGTTGCAGCCAATGTGTCACTTGTAGTTTCCTTTGGTATGCTAACTCCGCTCAGAAGTTGTACCAAAGCGTTCCTATGGGCTTCAGAACTCATTAGCAAGGACATAATGGAAATGTGGGCTGGTGTCTTCATTAGTTGTTCCTCTACTGAGTAATCTTTAGACTGCATCTTCTTCCAAAATTTTGCGGCTTCTGCATCAGTAACATTCTTCTTTGGATTTTGTTCTTTCCCAGGAACCCCTCGATTTAGATCCTCCGGGGCATAACACCTTCCCGACCTGATCATTCTGTGAGCCACAGCAACGTCTATCATCTTGCCCTTGGCTTCCGTCCGATAGTCCCATGGGACTGCTTTAGTGTCATAGTCAGGTTTTCCAGTGGCTATAGTGGTTACCACAAATCTCGGCAGGTAGGTTTGAACAGTCAAAGGCTCTCTCAACTGAACTGTGATAAAAGGTTGCGCTGGAGATGTGGCGGCAACTTCTTCTGTGTTCCAGATAGGCATGATAGATCCTTCCAGGTCATACTCTTCCTCCAGGGTAATCATGTTGACTCCTCGATTCTCATGATCTGGTATAGGGTTGTTGTTCACATTCGAAGGAGTAGCGGTGCATTTGATTACTCCCTTTCTGATAAGAGACTCGATCTGGTTCTTCAAGACAAAACACTCCTCCGTGTCATGTCCTTGGATTCCCGAGTGGTATGCACATCGCTTGTTTCCATCAAAGCTTCGTGGTATAGGATCAGGGATTCTTCCCTCAACCGGCTGTAACAAACCTGCTACCCTCAGCCTTTCAAACAATTGAGCCAAAGGCTCGGCAATAAGAGTGTAGGTGCGGGTATTTCTGGCTTCAAGATTAGGACGTGGTCTTGGTGCATATGCTGGTCTATTTTGGTGAACTGGAGCTTGGACAGGGGCGTACGGCTTCAGTGGATTTTGGTGTGCTGGAGCTCGAGGTGGATTATAGTGTGTCTGGGTACTATATACTGGAACATGTGCGATAATTTGGGAGTTGTTAGGGTATCGGTGGGATGATCCTTCGTGCTGGTAGTAAGGTGTGACAGCTGAGACGTCTTCCTTCTTCTTCTTGATACCACCAATGGAACTTGACTGTATGGCCTTACTTGCGGCTTGCAATGCGACCATAGACTGAATTTTTCCGGACTTAATACCTTCCTCAATAAAGTCTCCCATCTTGACCAAGTCTGCGAACTTTTGGCCCATCATTGACATCATCTTGTCGAAGTAGACGCCTTTCTGAGCTCGGATAAAGTACTTAGAGAGTTCATTTTCATCCAGTGGGGGTTGGATCCGAGCAGCCTCAGTCCTCCATCGCCATGAATATTCTTGAAATGATTCTGATGGCTTCTTTTGTATGTTGGCAAGTGAGAATCTGTCTAGAGTGATTTCGGTATTAAATCTGAAGCGACTCATGAAATATTCGGCCATTTCTAACCAATCACGCCATTTGCGAGGGTCTTGGCGAGTGTACCAAGTCAAAGCTTCTCCCGATAGACTTCGAATGAACAGTTTCATCCTCAACTTCTCATTCCTTCCTATGCCGACCAGCTTATCGCAATAGGCTCTTAGGTGTGCGTGAGGATCACCCTTCCCACCAAATACATCAAACTTTGGTGGTTTGTACCCGACCAACATATCGATGTCTGGGTGGATGCATAGGTCATCATAGTCCAGACTCTCGGTTCCCCTGGTGACTTGCATGCTTTTAAAATCCCTTTTCAAACTTTCAAGTTGAGCTGCTATCGACCTCTCTTCATTTGACCGGACATCCCTCTCCAATCCTATGTACTGATCGACCTCATATGGTACTTTGACAGCCGTGTATGTTGCTAAAGTAGGAGCTTCAGTAGCATATATCGGTGGCACAGGTATCTCGCAAGTGACATGTGCCTCAGGTATGTGTTGCATTGTTGGGTGAATTGGAACAGTGAAGTTATGCGTAGGCAAGGAAAGATTAGGTGCAGCCCTAACAGCGGGCGGATGAGCAAGTAGATCTTGAGCATAAGTGGGAAAAAGTTGTGTTTTCTTAGGCGAGTTTGCTAAGTTGGCGGGAGTGACTGGCCGTAACTCAGCATTTGGAAATTGGAATTGAGCGGTGAAGGTAGCAGCTGTAAGCTTAGTCAAATCCCGCACTTGGCGTAGTTCTTCTTTCAAGATCTCAATTTCTTGTGCCATATTGGCCATTTGTTCATCGTTTTGAGTGTCCATCAGTTTTCGGGAACTTTCGGCGCCATCTACTTGTGCCATCGAGGCATTGTTAGATTCTTCGCTCATTTTTCCTTTAGATCGGAGGTTGTATTGCGATTCCGCCAGTTTCCAAATCGACACAAATCAACTTTCTTTGGGGATTGATAATAATCATAAAGAAAAGAAAAGAAAAGAAAAGAAAAGAAAAAGGAAACTATGTTAGTTTGGGAAATGTTGGACTATATAACAAATAATACGCCAAGTTGGCTATATTCACACAAAAACGTGTCCTAATATGGAGCCTTGTTTTGCCAGAGGTAGGCCTACGTTGCATACAATTTGATAATAAATGATCCATTTTGAACATATTTAGGATTTGAGATAAACATGACTTTTCATTAAGCAAAAGGTGGCTTCGAAAGCTTACAATAGATAGGCTAATGGGAGCCTGAAAATGAAAGACATGGGATGGCCACTAGGGCGTACAAAAGGATGGGCCATGAGGCACCTTTAGGGAATATGAAAAGGGGTACAATGGGAAAGGATAACCTAGGGCCACGTAGGACCGTCATCACTATCATCCTGTGGTGCTGGATGATACTCTGGAGATCCAGCGGAATGATGATACCTGGGATCTGAGTCTGTCTCTATCATCCCTCCATCGTTAGGATCATAAAAGTTGGAGCCGGTTTCAGAAGCCTCCTCGGGGTCTTCTTCCGTCTCTTCCTCAGGGTCTTCTTCCGGATCCTCTTCCAGGTCTTCCCCCATTTCTTCCTCTGGATCTTTTTCCGTATCCTCCTCTGGATCTTCTTCCGGATCCTCCTTTGGATCTTCTTCCGGATCCTCCTCTGGATCTTCTTCCGGATCCTCCTCTGGATCTTCTTCCGGATCCTCCTCTATCTTTGTTATCAAATAATTGATAGAGTCTGGAACAATCTGGTTATACATCGGTGTTGTGATCTCCATGCGGGGAAGCACTTCTTCCCTAACCCATTTGACCCACTGGACACCTTCCAAATCCCTGAATCCTTCTGCACTTGGTTGAGCCAAGTGGCTCACAGTAGTCCGCCAAGCATAGTATTCCGGTGTGCACCATCTGTCTCCTCCCATGTGCAATGTGATCATGTAATCCCATTCAGCTTGCAAGTTCATCATTCGTACCGTTGGGATCACGGCACCATAACTGTCCTCATGTAGCGCCATTATTGACCATAATGGTATATCCTGGACAAAGCCAAACTGTCTTAAAACTCGAAGAGGCGCATATGGTTGGATGCCTCCTAGTCCCATCAACTCGATGAAATACAAGTATCGAGTTCTGATGAAGGTCAATCCTGTCATCCAGGGATATCTCCACTAGATGAAATCTCCGGTAAAGTTGGTCAAAAATATGCGCCACTCTTCTTCTCCAGTGGGTGCATATGACCAATATCTCATGCGTTCTTTATGAGTCTGAATCCTGTTGCGTGTGTCAATACAGTAATCCATTTGTGGGTGGCGGCGATAGAAGTGTTCTACAGCCCAAATTTGCAATAATAAATTGCAGCCTCCAAAGAAATTGTGTCCTCGTGTGCATGCAGATAACGACCGAAAAATCTCGGCAAGGATCATGTGTACCAAGGTAAGTCTCTGCGGCTCTGCAAAGACGTTCATCACTATCGGCAGGATATTGAGGTCGATGCAATGAAATCTCATCGGGAAGATCATAGTTCCCAAGAAAGCCAACACAAAGACCCTAGGTCGCATATATACCCACTGTCTACGGGTACAGGCGAATTCACCTTGGTGTTCGTCATAGCTCTCGAGACGACCGTACCTTTCAAAAAGGTAATACAGCTTCACCTTTCCGCCTTCCACATTTCTCAGTGATGGAAAAATGTGTAATTACTAATCTCTCCAAGGTAGGAGTGATTTCAAAATTCAAAAATCTGAAAGTCACAGTGGTTGGGTCCCAAAATTTCATCAATAAAGTGGTGAGGGTTTTATCAGCTTGGATCCCCATAAGTAATAACAAAGCCCCCAAATGCTCTCGTACCTCATCCCCATGTGCTACGCAGATGTTTCGCCACCATTTTTTTAGGTTGTCAGGTGCTGAGATAACCATCTGGATGTTTGGTAAGTTTTGGTTAATATTCATTTGAAAGAAAGGTAACGGGTATGATAAGTTGGTTTATCCCAAATCCATTATGTGTTTTAGTTTGGATCATTTACAACAATCTCACACAAAAGTATATATCGTTGGGTTTTATGAAAAAACCTGTTGACACAAGGGCGGTTTCCTAAATGCAGTGTCAATCCCAAGGATCGTCCTGCCTAAGGCTATGCAACATGACCTATTTCTAGAATAAGAGTATTTTCCTAGATTTGAGAGTGGACTGAATAACTGCGAGACGACACACTAACCTAATTGCACCAACTCTGAAACTAAGGGATCCAAAAGAAGGTTTGGGAGGACATAAACCCCCCCGCGTGTACCACAGTGTGTGAAATGTGTACGACTAAGGACTCGATAGAGAAATGCAAGTGAGAAAGCAGTAACAAGTAGTGTTTATCAAACAAATAAGGAACGCAAGTTTGGATTTGGCTTGCGTCCTTTCAAACAAAGCAAGATATAAATATAAATAAAGTAAATAATGTACTGAAAATAAACAAACATCCCAAATAATATTTCTAAACTAAGTATGCTAAGGTATAAGCCTAAGTTAGTCCCCAGCAGAGTAGCCACGCTGTCGCGCCCTATTTCGAACCGGCTGAAACAGTGCACAACGTATGATCATCGTGACTCTCTGATTTTGAAAATTTTACTTTTTAGAGTCGCCACCTAAATTTTAGGAAACTTAGGAAAATCATTTTTTGTAAAAACTCTGTTTTGGTCTTTCGAAAACGTTGAGATTCTGAGTAAGGGTTTTGGTTACTCGAGGGGAAGGTGTTAGGCACCCCTCAAAGCCTATCCGAAGATAGTCCTTAAACTCAATTTAGAAAAAATATTTGGAAAAAATTATTTGTGCATTATTTTCTAAAAAAAAAGATGATAAAAATACTTTTTTATTAATTTAAAGAAAGTTCAAGATATATGACACATGCTACTACAATATACAAAGAATATAAAATATTTATGGCTATAAAATGCACATATGTATATGTCAAAAATATATGAAAAATTTAATAATAATATTCTTATCAGAACTATAATATATAGAATTCTATGATTTGTAAGAATATATACTTAAAAAAAAGCTACGTAAAAAAAATTGAAAATATTATTTATACAAATATACTTTTTGTAAAGTAAAAAATATATGTAGTTTTTAGAGTTTGGGAAAAGTTTATGACATGTTTATTAAAAAGAAAATAAAGATGACGTATGTATATTTAAAATATAAGAAATTACGTAAAAAAAAATTATTATTTATAAGATTTGAAGAAGTAAAAGCATGTAGGAAATAAATATACCGGTAATAGAAAAAAAATATAAAAATTATAGTTATTTCATAAATATATTAAGAATAATTTAAAGACTTGAGTAGAGAATAAAAAGTATTTATTTCGTATAAAGAAGACTTTTATTTGTAAAGAAAGAAATATTTGTCAAGTATAAAAGAACGTATTATATATGTAAATGTAATTGCGATAAAATAATGTATGTAATTTAAGTAGGAAGAGGGGTAAGTAAAATATATAAATATACCTTGTAGTAGATAACATATGACATATATACCTTGCGTTTTGAGGCTTTAAAAATCTGAAAATCTCAAAATATATATAGAGAGTATAGCAAAATATTTGTAAAATATTGGGGTTAGAATAAGAGAATAAATGAGTTATTAATAAATATAAAGAAGGCTTGCCTAAACTAGATAAAGGATTTTATAGCTTATGGCCTAAGAATGACTAATATTTGTTTGAAATAAATTAAATCACTAATTAGTATTTTTGAAAATCTACCACGAGTTATTTAAACAAGTTTTCCTTGAAACAAAGCCTAAATTAATTAATCTTAAAAAATCTGCACTATTTATTATTATTATTACTATTTTTGAAAGTGTTCACTCACTATTTTAAAGTACTTAAAAGGGAAATCCGAAATATTTGTCTGGATCAAAGGGTGAAGGAAACTCACTTTTAAAATTTCGAACTAAATAAGATAACCCAACAAAGTTGTGAGCCAAAAAATAAACATTAATCCAAATCACACAAAATGCGTATACAAATAATACGAGGTTAGTTAAACAATTCAAGTACTAAGAAAAGCATATAAAAATAAAGGACTAGGTACGCCAAGTTCCTTTGGAGGAACTAAACTCCTAATGAATGACTCTGAGCACTGCGATAGTTCCTAGTAGCTGTTCGACCTAAAATATATTGGACCGAGGTTGAATTTCAAATGAGAACTCCAGCTCTCCGGGGTGTACATGAAACGATAAGAGAAGATAAGGAATTAGAAACCAAGTAAATAACAATGACAAAGTTGTATTCATAAAGGTACATTGTCCTGGGCATATTTTAAGCAAACACAGTAATAAAGTAACGCACAAAGCCTATTTTGAAATTTCCTGACACCAATTTTGTATAACTTAATCATTTAATCAACCAAGTGAACTAACTATTCCTTATTTACAAAGTTTAAAGTGGATGCATATGAGGGGGGAAAAAAATACTTGTAGTTTAAGATTTCAAAATTTAACTAATGATCCTAAAGTTTATTACTTGAGAGTTGAGAAGTAGTGAGCACAAAGAGAGGAAAACAGTTTATGGGATACACCAAACAATAAGAAAACATTTTAACGCAACAGAGAACTCATTCTTGAGCTCGATAAAGGAAGAAACTTAAGCAAACAATAAGGCTTCTTTCACGTTAAGATGCAAACCAACAGAGAAGTAAACAACATCTTAAAAAGAGATTACACTTAGCCTTGAATGGTCTACAACGGATTTCCACGAATACAGGTAAAAGCAAACACCAACCTTAAACTTATGGGTAGTTTAAACAATGATCATTGAGCTGGTCCGTAAGGCCTTTCCAATATATATTTTCATAAAAAAGATACTAGAAGTATTATGGCTATAGAGTTCCGCTCTATGATTGGTTTTAAATCAAGTTTTCAATGTATCCCTTGAGCGAGGTTCAACGAGAAGTTTATTAAGAGATAATGAGCTTAACGAGACAGCCGCACACAACATGCATCTCTCCACTTAAACACACGAAGTCATGACCTGGTATATGCATTTATCAGTACTTGAAAGGGATCAAAAAAAATGAAATCAGTTTTTAACACTAATCGAAATATAAATGAATCTGTTCAAAATACCAAAATGAATCCTTTGCAAATCTTTAAACAGAGAGCGGATAGAAGTCTAGTTTCAGTCAGACTTTTACATTATATACTACTTTTAAGAACCTTCTTGATTGATTGAAGCTTAGACGACAAAGAACACTAGCCTTCCAACTGGATACTAACTTTCAATTGCTCAAAACAACAAACCAAACTCTTATATTTTTATAAAATAAGGTCAAATAATAATTAGTTAAATAATTAAGCTTCCTAAATTATAAAAAATATTTATTTGCAAGAGTAAAAAATTAAAACTAACCAAAAATTGGCTTATTTCCTTAAAAATACTTTATTTGACGTAAAAAAATAATTTTGAACGACTCAAAACATGAAATAAATATTTGTAGATTTATAAAATATTTGAATTTATAGAAAATAATATATACGAGATAGTTTTCTTAAAAATGAGTGGCAAATTACTAAGGTAATTTCAAAATATTTATTTTCATAAATATTATTTATTAAAATAATATAGAGAGTAAAAATTGGGTGTGCAGGCAGACCAGAGGAAGAATAATAGTAATCAATATTTTATGACCAACATATAAGACATGAGAAACAGGGACAGACGTTGAACACTTGAAACTAAAGAGAACAAACATCATTTTCCGAAACACTTCCTTAGGCAGTCTAATATCATAAGAGAAGGATGAAGAATATCGTCTTTAAGAGCACCTAGAAGAGCCCGAACCAGTTGGTTCAAGGTCTTCCCCAATCTCAATCATTCCCCAACACTCGATCCATCCCCTCTTGACTAAAACACCCCAAAACAAATCTCAAACATCAGACCAACAGCAACACTTAACACAACCAAATCACAATAGACAACAAACCACAACACAAACGAGAAAATTAAAGTGAAAAGAAGGAGGATTTTACCAACAATAAACAACCTAGAAGAGTTCAAAAGAGAAAGGAAAGTGGATAAACTAGAATGATACTTTTCAAGGATTTAATCGACAACGAAGGAATCGAGTAGATTTTTGAAGCTTGGAGCAATTCATAAGCTCAACTTTATATTCCATATACATAGCTATTTTTGAGTCCAAAAATCAATAAAGGTCTTAATCATACTCTCTGTTATTCATTATTTCTAACAAGGCCAGCCATAAGACAAAGAATCAAAAGAAGATTAGAATGCATTCTTTCACATGATCATTTGAACACAAAAGAACTAGAACTACAGGAAAAATTAACTTTGTCATTCTTTGTGACTTTTAGCGAAGAACTAGAAAGTAATTCCCCCAAAGTCAGACGTATCTCTCTTGACTAGTCTTACTTGGAATTGTGAACCAAGAAGATTTTAAAGAGAAGCCCTCAATCAAAACACACATCGAGGTAGCATATTCTTCATCAACTATTCATAAAAAACACAAATGTTTAAGCAAACTCTAAATTTTTATCCATATTTCCTCATAGCCATCAAAGATTTCAAATAAGACCAGCCCATCAGTTCATGAACTCACAGCAATAATAGGGTTCTACATTGCAAACCTCGAACACAGCAGAGAAAAAAAATATAAAGATAAAGTTTTTACCTTCTTCTGGGAAGCGACCTGGGAACGATGAGTTTTAAGGTTTGAGGTTGCTTCAACTTTTTGACGAACTCAAAACTTCTCTGGTCTCAACAGCAAGAGGAAAAGACCCTCCAGGCTACTGTGAGATTACAGAGAAGGGACTTGAGAAAACTTCTTGGCGAAATTATATTTTCTTCCTAATTGCTCTCAACTTTAGACCAAAAATCTCCAAATTGCTTGCTGCCCTTCACAGTGAAATATGAGGGGTTTATATAGGGGAAATTTAGGTCTTCAATGGGTGAAAAAATAGGGAGAAAATAATAGAAATTTTCAGATAGGATTTTGAAAATTTTAAAATTCAAAATCAACAACCCTCCTTGATGATGCCACGAATGTACCTGGATGTAAGATTTTGATCATATACCAATGATTTTAGAGGGTTTTCCGCTGCGAATTTAGGGATGAGAACATTGAGGTGCTATATGTCCTCTTCTTGGTTCTTCTTGAACCTCTACAACTCATTGTTTTCATACCAACAAACGAATATGAGAGGAAATAGATGGAGGTAGACGGTTTCTTGACGATTTGGAGGCGATTTGGGGTCGTTTTGGAGCTGTGGTGGTCGTCCTTTTGCAGCTGGGTTGACAGAGTTGTACTGGGTTGTTTGTTGTTATCGTTGTTCAGAGAAAACAAAAAGGAGGAGAAGGGTGTGTTTGGTGCGTGTGAGAATTTTGGGAAAAAACAAAATATATGGTGTATGTATATGTGAAGGTGTGCTAATATAGAGAAGTGGGCCGGGTATGGGGTATTGGAGTGGGCTGGAAATTGATTTAGTTGGGGTAAAAATGGAATTAAGTAGTAGGTTAAGGATTTGACCACTTTGCTTTGCAAATATGGCTATATTTGGTTGAATTGATAACCGAATTCGATTTAAACTTTAGCCAACCATTAAGATTGTAGCCAAATCAGACTCAATTGAATTAATCCCAAAAGAAATTAGACTGTAATCGGAATAGGGACGAACTAAATACGGATTATTTAATTGAGCTTTCAACAACTAAAATAATTAATTTGCCATCATGTTTAATCATGTGTTATAAAACACCAATTTCACAATTGATCTCCCGGTTAAAACATTTTTTATCAAAATTGACAGTTTTGAAACATTTTGAAATAATTTTGGAAAAATCCTTTGAATATCTATTAAAATTCACAAAATAATATATATCTATATATATTGTGAATATACGTAGACATATATTTATTCATAAAGATTATAGAATATTCTCCAAAATTAATTTTAAAAAATTCCTTTAATTATAAAATTAATTGTTAAAAATTATTCAAAATTTAAAGCTCGATAATTAATTCGATAGTAGAGGGCAAAAATTGGGTGTCAATATCAAGTCAAGTCAACAGCAGTGATATCAAGCCCACATAAGTCACCGAATATCACTACAAGAATATAAAAGAATTCACTTTCAATAGTCACAATACATGAAATCTATGTCAATCTATCTTTCATCAATGCAACTATTACCTCTTGTTTCATCTTAATCTATAATACGATTTCACCATGACTGGCCATAAAATAATGCAATGATAAAAGAAAGAGTGTACACACATGCTAATATGTCTTATTTTTACCTAACTAGCCATGACCTATAGGGGACACACCAGGGTCTATGTACCTACCAGAACTACTTCCCATCACACAATATCAACCTATACCCGTATAGTACTCGATTCCATAATAAGTAACAATATCAACCTGTACCGGCATAGTACCTGATCCCATAATAAGTAACAATATCAACATGTATCGACATGATATACGATCCCATAATAAGTAACAATATCAACCTGTACTGGTGTGGTACTTGATCCCATAATAAGTAATAATATCAACCTTTACCAGCATGGTACCCAATTTCAGAATGAATAACAATATCAATGCACCTATGATTTCAGACCTATCTTTCATGATATACACAGTGCACTAAATTACACTTACACTTATTTATCTCAGTTCATGCATCAACTCATATACACCTAGCTTAATCATTCAAGCACAACATAAAAATACTCACATTTTAAACATGTTTGAAGAATCACAAGTTAAGTATTTCAAAAACATACATGCACTAAAATAAGTCTCAACTCTAATTAAACCGTAACGTACTAAGACCTCATCCTCATCACGAGGTGTAGACTCACCCTAATAGTTATTAAGTAATTTATATTCAGTTTATCATCAGCTACTACCCGACCACTCAACTGCATCACATAGACCTAGCAATCCTATAAAACTTTCTCTTAATTATAGATTAACCTCTATTGTTAACAGAGTCTTCTTCTTTTTCAAGTAACTTACATTCAACACCAACTTATATCTCAATACGGGGATTATAACAACTAGTTTATTCAATAATCTATTACCTCAAGTCAAGTCATCACCGTAGTACAGACTTCATCACCAATTTATATTAGTGAGTAGACACTACACAACCATCAATAATTTCTATCAGAAGTCGACCATCCACAATTTAAATTAAACTCTCACTTCTAGATTTGGCTCTCACTATCACAACACTTGAAATATCTAAGCCTCGAAAATCACATATCTCTAACCCATTCACGTTCATATTCAAGTTTACACAGAATAAGCATATTCACCCACAATTTAGTCCCATTAGTGTAATCTAATAATTTTCATCCAGACTCCGTGTTCGAAGGCCTAAATATGTTATCTCTGTTAATTTCTACATAGAAATTATGTTCACGTAATCAAAGTCTTAGGATAATTTAAATCATAACCTACCTCGATGCTAAGCTAATGTCCAAACGTGTGCAACTTACTTTTTGTTCTCATTCCAGGAATCTGGTGAGAGAATCACCACGGGGAGGGAGAGGGTTCAGGATCTTTCTGAGAGCTTTTCCTCTCTTTCTTGCTTTTCTAGGGTTAAAATAGTTCTGGGGTATTTTTAGGAGAGAACCTCCTTTTTGGAAAAGGAATTGGAGGCTGAAACTTTAAAAATGGGATTCTACCTTGCGATCTTCATCGTGATGAGACCTTTCTCGCTACAACAAGTGGTCACGCTGAGGCCCTGACTTGATACGATGAGCCATGCTGGAAGTTTGTATTTTAGCTAGTTCTTAAGTCTGCGCTTAAATTAAATACTACTAAAACCAATTTCACTAAATGTCATAACACAAAATTTATTAACTCGTTCATTTTTATCGTGAACTTCTAATAACGATGGGATGGATTGTTATAGATAAAAATCTGCCTAAGACAGTGAATCAAACATGGTCATTTGCCAAAAAATAGTTTTAGATGGCCAAACAAGTTATATAGAAGAAATACAATCATTCAGAAGAGTTACAAAGTCTTTATTTATCATTGGTGCCCCAAAAAAGGAAATTACAAAGTACAAGACTTTTGCAATCTTAAAAACAAGAAAGGAAAGAAGAAAGAATCATCCGAGCAAATGTTTGAGTTGAACCTTTCCTTTGTACTGATACACTAGCGAGGCTTTCTTCGGCTTAGCTCCTGCCGTAGGAACAGACGAGGGTACAACAGATTACCATGAGGAAGCACCTTTGTATGGAAAACACATGTATTTCAACCAAGGAATCCTAGAGCCTGAGTTTATATACTCCTTCTGATAGTGTTAGGAGCCACATTGTGACCCCCTGACAAAGAAGAAGAAGAAGCAATGCATGAGCCCAGGGCAAGCTCCCCCTCTCAGGAATAGTGTATCCTCATCAGCATGGAGGGGAATGAGGAGATTTTTGTATGCACCTCAGGTTATCTCATAGAAATCCAGTGAGCCCCTCAAATTGTAGACCTCCCCATAACAGTCAGGTACATTGGATGCAACACATAAGTTATAGCATCAAAGGAAGAGGTTGTGGCAGCTATGGAGAGAGGTGATCAGCTAGAGCGCTATCCATAATCTTCACTCTGAGATTCACCCATAGTCCTTACATCACTCTTGTTAATGACCTAAGAAAGGTCCTTTTGGACAGATCATCGAGATAAAAAACAAGAATAAGAAAATGGCAAAAGGCAAGAATTCGAGCTTGAAGGAATTCATCATTGACGCTAATGGAGGCACTCTGAGGTTAAGAATATGGGAAGAAGAGTTAGGAGGGAATGGAATTTATAGGCCAAGTAACCTTGAAAAGAAGCCTTAGATAAAGGACACGTGGATGGCCATCCGAAGCAGAAGTGATGTATATGCGGGAATTCAAGTGTCAGGAGTTAGGCTTCCATTTCCAAAAGAGATGTTTTAAATATCGAGGGAGATAATTCAACTGACTTCAAAATTAATAAAGGGAAATGACGGGAAAGAAGCAGGTTATCAGATAAAGAGTCGCCTATTTGATTGAAGCGATTAAGGGTAAAGTCTCGAGATGCAATCTCGAAACCATCAATTGATTATAAAGGGGAGGTTCTTTCAAGAAATATGATAGCCGAATTTCTCGAAGAAAGCCCATAGAAGGATGAAGGGGGTCGCCTTGAGGATCTATCTATCCATCCCTTGACTATAATGATATTGCACACAAGAGACGGATAAACTATTTGTATGGGGTAAAATTAAATTGGGCCAACTGGGCCAACTTGGGTCAGGTCAAAGAGGAATCAACCTACAATAATGTCACCTCGAGAGCACTCCCGATACAAAAAAGTATCTTCTTGAGTAAAAGAAAGACAGCCCAAGAAGGTCAATGATAACAACTGCTTAAGAAGGATAGACAGAAGGACGGTGTGTCTGAATATTTAGGTGCGCAGAAAACACCCAACAAAGTCGCATCAGACATGACATACTGGGTTGGAATCCTCCAACGGATCAAGGACAAGTGGATTTCAACCATTGAATGTGGTATTATTAGCCTGACAAGATAATGTTATTCCTTTCGCCTCAAGGAATGACTTATACCCTATAAATAGAGACTCCCTCTCTCATTGTAAAGGATCCACTTTTTGTTAACTCTAATCCTAAAAGTAATAAAATATCTTTAACTTGGTTCTTAATCTTTCTCTAAGTTTTTTATTATTTTATTATTATTATGCTTGCTTACTTACTATTTTTGACCACAGCTTGCTCATAGCTAGAAGGATTGAACACCTCGCTGGTGTTCCAGATTCATTCTTTATCTCTGTCTTATTAATTTATCATGTATTTTCTTTTTACGATTATTTCCTTTTGTGAACTTATGTATCTAACAATGAAGCAAAGATCGTAATACGTGCTTTTGACCTAAACATAAATTTAACTATCCTAAATTAACGATAAACATTATTTTTGAGATAAGTTCTTGTGGATGAACTCACAGACAACTTTTTGGTATCAGTGATGTGCCGGGATTCTACGGCATATTTGACGCTTTTAACTAAGAATACTCTCGAGTTTTCAAGCAACTTTTGTAGTTTTTGATGTTTTACTGTTATATTTGCAGGGAATGGAGCTAGAGATAGAAACGGAAGAAAAAATATTCAAAAACCTCAACTGGTTACGCTTGACGGCTGGCATGACTGACCGTCACACCTGTGACTGGACGTCAGCCAGGCCGCCAGGACGAGACAGCAAGTCATCGAGCACTGCCTAGGAGTGACGACCCGTCTGACGGCCCGTCACTGACCTGACGGACCGTCACCCAAGCCACCAAGATAAAACGCACTCCTCAAAATGCATTTTTACCCTATATACATGTAAGTCGTCGAGCAGGTGATGACTTACCTGAAAATTTATCATAAAACGCATATAAAGTTGTAAGTTGTCACCTGCTGGACGACTTACCTGAGAATTTTCCTGGAAGCTCACTGTTTAGCAGTGACGGCTCAAGTGACGGCCAGTCACATTCGTGACGGTCCGTCAGGCGACCCGTCAACGCAACGCGGGATTCCAAAAATTCTATTTTTGGACTTTATTTCCTGGGCTACTATAAATACCCTGTGTTAGGGTTATTTTATTATTCATTAACTAATATTTTGTGCGAACGTTTGGACGAGTTTTAGAGAGGAAAACACGACACAAACACGTTTTCTTCCTCTCTTTCCATTGTTCTTGGGATTTTCACCATTAGTGCTCAGATTTTACGAAGTTCAAAGTAAAGTATTAATTTTATATTGTGAGAATTCCTTCTTCTCATATGAATACTAGTATTTTTTTACTTCATTTTGCAAGCATGAGTGGCTAAACTCCCCACAACTAGGGTTGTGGGATCCATGGCAAGAGTTACAATATAGATTCCGGGTAGTGTTGGGTTAAATTTGTATGCTGTCACGTGGTTAATCATTCGTTATTTACGTTTTCTAATGGTTGCAAACATTAGAACATACCTAGGTTTGATTTGCTTGAACAAAGAGATTAAAATCGGGAAATTTGATTAACTACGAGGATTCGAGACTACCAACTCTCGTCTTATGATTAATGCTGTAACTAGATTAATCTACTCGATGTTTAGGATTGAAATAAGAAAGTTCACCTTTTCAAGTTCGAGAGAATTGAAAAGGAAATTCGTCTATTTGGTTGAGAAACGTTTAGATGATACCATTAATTCAATCACATTGTGATATGCATATAGAAAGAACCCGGTTAACCTTTGAGTCAAAATTGTTACGACGCCATGGTGAACACTTTCCTAGTTCATTTTCATATTGATTAATACTCGTTGTAACTCGCAATTAGTTACTTGCATTGTTCAAATATTGATCACAGAAACCCCCCAATTTACCGGAAACTATTGATTACTAGTCAACTAATTCACTAAGGATTTAATTTGCACCTTATTCCTTGTGAGATCGACCCCAACCTCTGTTGGGTTCTATATTTGACGACGACCACTTACACTTCGTAATTGGAGTTGTAATTTGGGCGTATCAAATTTTGGCGCCGCTGCCGGGGAATACGGTTGTTTATTAAGTCTGGTGTGTTTATTTGACTCTTAGTCATATTTTCTGCTTTTACTTTTATTTGTAGTTTTTGTTTGGTACAGAGTACAGAGTTGTGCATGCCAAGTACCCGACGCTCGGGTGAACCAATATTACCCTACGACCCCGAGCTCGTAAGAACGCTAAGGCAAACCATGAATGTACAACAACAGGAGGCAACAAGGCTCGCTGCAGAACAGCAGGCTCAACAGGCTCAGCATCACTTGAATATTGAGGATATAGAGGATGATATTGCATTAGATGGAGTTGGTGCTACGGGAGCCATTGTTCTTCCTCCACTAGCGCCCGGGGCCAAGTTCAACATTACGAGCACAATGATTCAGCTGTTGAATTTGAGAGGGGTTTTCGTGGTGTGGCTGGTGATGACCCAAACCGACACCTGATGAATTTTGTGGGTATCTGCAAGTCGTTCGAATTGCCTGGAGTAAGTCAGAAAGTGATCAGGCTCAGGTTGTTTCCGTTGTCTCTGTCTGATGAGGTAGCATTATGGTTGACAGAGCTAACCCCCGACTCTATCACAACCTGGGGAGAGTTGAAAGGAGCTTTCCTAGAAAGGTTCTTTCCTCCCTCTAGGATGATACAGTTGAGGGATGAAATTAGCAACTTCAGACAACAACCTCATGAGGCTTTACATGAGACTTGGTTGCGGTTCAAGAAGAATCTGACACAATGCCCGAACCATCAGTTGACCGACAATTTCCTAATGCAAACATTCTACAGGGCACTGAATTCGGCTACCAAGCCGACACTGGATAATGCAGCAGGTGGAGCGTTTATGGGTCTTACCTTTATCGATGCCACAACTATTTTGGACCGGCTCACTAAAACTAACAGGGCCTGGCATACGCGAGATACAGAGGTGCCTGCTAGCACTTATGAAGTCGGTATGTCAGCGGAACAGCACAGGAAATAGGAAGAGCGGGATCAAGATATGGCCCATCTGAAAACGCAAATGGACCTACTGACAAAATATTTGCTGTTAAGAGGTATGGAGAAAGTGAAAGTTGTGGGTTTCCAAGGTAGAGCAGCAGAGTTTGAATCTGATGAGGAGGCTAATTATTTGGGGGGTTTCCAGGCTAATGGCCAGGGAAACCAAGGTAGTAACTATCAGAAGGACAACTACTATGAAAAAGCTGGCTACAGAGATTGTGATCAGGGGAACTGGAAGAATAAAACTGATAGAGGTGAGTTGTATGTACCACCTGGTAATCGGGAAAGAGCTAGCAACGAGACAGGGACGTCCAAATTGGAGAATATGATGGCGAAGATGTTGTTGAAGGTGGAATCTACTGACTCTGGGGTAAAGGAGATGAGGACTGAATTATCAGCAATAAGCCAGGTAGTGGATTCACATTCCACATCGATCAAGCAATTAGAGCAGCAAGTGAGTCAAATCTCGGCGTCTCTAAATCAAAGGAAGACAGGTACCTTGCCAAGTGACACCATTCAAAATCCAAGGAATGACGGGAGTTGTATGGCGATCACTATGAGAAGCGGTAAAATATTATCGGAATCACATCTGGTAATTCAGACTCAGAAAGGTGATGTTGCGATGAAAATGTGGTAGAGGATGCTACTCAAGTGCTCACGGATAAAAGCAAGGAAGTTGAAAAACTTCCAACTATGATGCCTCGGCCACCGCCTCCTTTCCCACAACGGTTGAAGAAGAAAGTGGAAGATAGCAAGTTCCTAAATTTCATGACCATGCTCAAGCAGATATCAGTGAACATCCCACTGGTGGACGCTCTTGAACAAATGCCCGGATATGCCAAGTTCATGAAGGACTTGATTACCAAGAAGAGGGCAGTGAGCTTTGAACCAGAAGATAACCTCCACCACTGCAGTGCTATTTCTTCAAGATCGTTAGTGGAAAAGAAGGAAGATCCAGGTGCTTTTACTGTTCCCTGTACTATTGGGAAATTCAACTTTGAAAAAGCCTTATGTGATCTTGGTGCTAGCATCAACTTGATGCCACTAGAAGTCTATAAACAATTGGGTTTGGGAGCTCCCAAACCAACTACCATGAGGGTGTTAATGGCCGACCGTTCAGTAAAGCGACCGGTGGGAATATTATCTGATGTGCTGGTAAAGGTTGGTAAGTTTATATTCCCAGCTGACTTTGTAATTTTAGATTGCGAAGTGGACTTTGAAGTTCCCATAATCTTGGGACGACCATTGTTAGCCACTGCAAGAGTGTTGGTCGACATGGAAAGAAACGAACTGACATTCAGATTAAACAATGGATTGGTCAAGTTTGATGTGTGTAAATTGATGAAGCCACCAAGACACATGAGGGTGGTCTCGATTATCAATATTATTGATGAAGCCCCTACGAATGTGCATATTGAGGAGAAGGGTTTTCTTAAAACTGTAGCTGTTATGAGAATGGTGTTGGGATGGCAAGAAGAGAAACCTATAGAGGAAGGCGGTGAGAACAAATCAAGGAAAAGAAAACACCACAAGAGAACCAGCAAAGAAAAAGAGTTAGAAAGAGTAAAGAAGTTGTCTCGACTAGCTGAGGAGCTGATAAAAGAGAAAGTTGGAGCTCAACAGGATGATGTCGCTTGCACCTATTCCAGCGATTGCTCCTGCTTTGGAGACCCTGGTGGTCTCCAACATCATGCTAGACTCTGAGTCCTATGGGCTTCACAAGTATTCCTTTCTCTCACAGTTTTAGCTTTCACATGTATGCATTAGGGACAATGCATGAGTCTAAGTTGAGGGTACTGTTGGGATACCTGTGAGTCTTTCACCACCGAGGGTTTTTGTTGCCGTGTTTCTTTTCCCTCCGGTGTGCTATCTAGTAGAACCGGCATGTTTAGGTTGTCGTTTAAATTTTGGTTGTGTTGTGATGTCTATAGCAAGCATGGCTTTTTGAAAGTTGAACTAAAAGGAGCCCCCTCTGAAAAAGTTGATTTTGTACTTATGTTTGAAACGATTGACTGTTCTGGATCCTTGAATGTCATTGTGTGGTTGTGATTGAATAATTATGCTTAAGCCGAGCTGATGTTTTGATAGTTGGTAGTGGTATGGTTTCTTGGTGCCAAGTGTGTGTGAGCTTATTGTTATAAACTCTTACTCTGTGCATGCATCTAGAACTTGCCCGGTCTATTTTGTTAAGCTTGAAGTTGGTTGCTTAGGAAAGGATCATATGCCCTTTTTGTGTGCAGTCCACCTAGCCTATAAGACCGTCCAAATGCAAATAATCCATTTGATCCCTGTTTGAGCCATAATTGATCCTATTCTTTCAATAACCTATCACCGTTTCTTTTTAACTTTGAATCCCTATTTTGGCCCTGGTCCCTCCTTGGACATCGTGCACCTCAACTTAGGCAATCAGCTTAAGTTGAGGGTGGCTACTATAGAGGTAAATGATAAGAAAAATAGGATGGATAAGATTGGTTGTGGATAGAATGAAAATTTCGGGTGTGTGCCTAAGAAAAGAAAGAAAAAGAAACGAAAAAGAGATGAAAAAGAATTGTCAAAATAAAGAGGCCGTACCTGTAGCTAGAAAGAAGGGAATAAAAAGGTGAATAAGGATGGACGAAGAAAAGTTAAGTGGAAATAGTAGGTCGGTGATTCCAAGGAGGGCTTAGTCACTAACCCCTAAATGTATCCTACCTGCACCCAAAGCCACATTACAAGCCAAAATAAGTCCTGTAGTGATCCTGAGCGGCTATCTGAAAAACTGAAATAGGATAGCAAGGGCAAGCTTATGGCATCGCATGTGCATTGTTTGAAATCATTTGTGAGTGTGAGCGCCTTACCTAGTCCCAAATCTTGTGTGTGGGACTTCTTTGTAGTGAGGGCACAGAGATTTCTGTATCATCTATTGACTGTTGGGATAGCTGTTGTGTGTGTATGTAGAATATTCTATCATATCAGAATGACATGTTTGGATCCTTGCAAGTTAGCGTTTCAGACATTTGTGTACTACCGAGGGGGCTTGATTTAAATTTAATAGACTGTTGAGTGGCCATGAATTGCTAAAGATATGTGTTTGTATTCTTAGTTGAGTCGTCATTTTGTTTTTGTTGTCATGTTGCTTGAGGACAAGCGAACGTTTTAAGTTGAGGGTGTTGATATGCCGGGATTCTACGACACATTTGACGCCTTTAACTAAGAATACTCGCGAGTTTTCAAGCAACTTTTGTAGTTTTTGATGTTTTACTGTTATATTTGCAGGGAATGGAGCTAGAGATAGAAACGGAAGAAAAAATGTTCAAAAACCTCAACTGGTTACGCTTGACGGCTGGCATGACTGACCGTCACACCTGTGACTGGCCGTCAGCCAGGCCGCCAGGACGAGACAACAAGTCATTGAGCATTGCCTAGGAGTGATGGCCCGTCACTGACCTGACGGACCGTCACCCAAGCCACCAAGATAAAACGCACTCCTCAAAATGCGTTTTTACCCTATATACATGTAAGTCGTCGAGCAGGTGATGACTTACCTAAAAATTTGTCATAAAACGCATATAAAGCTGTAAGTCGTCACCTGCTGGATGACTTATCTGAGAATTTTCCTGGAAGCTCACTGTTTAGCAGTGACGGCTCAAGTGACAGCCAGTTACATTCGTGACGGTCCGTCAGGCGACCCGTCAACGCGACGCGGGATTCCGAAAATTCTATTTTTGGACTTTATTTCCTGGGCTACTATAAATACCCTGTGTTAGGGTTATTTTATTATTCATTAACTAATATTTTGTGCGAACGTTTGGACGAGTTTTAGAGAGGAAAACACGACACAAACACGTTTTCTTCCTCTCTTTCCATTGTTCTTGGGATTTTCACCATTGGTGCTCGGATTTTACGAAGTTCAAAGTAAAGTATTAATTTTATATTGTAAGAATTCCTTCTTCTCATATGAATACTAGTATTTTTTTACTTCATTTTGCTAGCATGAGTGGCTAAACTCCTCACAACTAGGGTTGTGGGATCCATGGCAAGAGTTACAATATAGATTCCGGGTAGCGTTGGGTTAAATTTGTATGTTGTCACGTGGTTAATCATTCGTTATTTACGTTTTCTAATGGTTGCAAATATTAGAACATACCTAGGTTTGATTTGCTTGAACAAAGAGATTAAAATCAGGAAATTTGATTAACTACGAGGATTCGAGACTACCAACTCTCGTCTTATGATTAATGCTGTAACTAGATTAATCTACTCGATGTTTAGGATTGAAATAAGAAAGTTCACCTTTTCAAGTTTGAGAGAATTGAAAAGGAAATTCGTCTATTTGGTTGAGAAACGTTTAGATGATACCATTAATTCAATCACATCGTGATATGCATATAGAAAGAACCCGGTTAAGCTTTGAGTCGAAATTGTTACGACGCCATGGTGAACACTTCCCTAGTTTATTCTCATATTGATTAATACTCGTTGAAACTCGCAATTAGTTACTTGCATTGTTCAAATATTAATCACAGAAACCCCCCCAATTTACCGGAAACTATTGATTACTAGTCAACTAATTCACTAACGATTTAATTTGCACCTTATTCCCTGTGGGATCGACCCCAACCTCTGTTGGATTCTATATTTGATGACGACCGCTTACGCTTCGTAATTGGAGTTGTAATTTGGGCGTATCAATCAGAGCCAACAAAAAACTCAACCACGAATGAATTAGGTCCAATCTAAAAAGAAAATAAGCAAAAAGGAAATAAAACACAATCAGACAAAAGACAACAAATGGAAAATAATAAAAAGAAAAGTGAAAGGAATTCCAAACCAAAAAATATAAACAAAAATTTGTGTATAAACATAAAAGCAAAAGTTATATGCATACATTTAAAGTTGGCACTGTAGACACCAAAATTTTGTGGACTCTATAAGAAGAGCTCATTTTCAGTTAGGGTTTTTTAGAGGCTATTCTACCCTAAATTCTAGCTTGGAGGCTACTATACCTAAACCTTAGATCATGCCTATATAAAAGGTAACATATTTTTCTGAGGAGACATATCAAATATCTCATAAAATCTTGGATATTCAAAAAGAGATCCACAAAATTCTCCTTTCATGGAGATCAAATACATCTCAAGGAGGTCGAAATTATCCTACATTTGAGAAACACGCTACTGATGACACTCGGATAATGGAGAAAATTCAGAGAGAAGAATCAATGGAGGAACAAAATTATACTCACAAATATTCATCAATAAAATCTCTGTTTCATCATATTTTATTTCTGATTGCAATTTTTTTCTATTGTTTTAATATTTATTTTAAACAAACACGATTTTTTACTTAGACACCTTACGCTACCCAAATTTTATACTCCTTTCATCTCATATTATTTGTCCACCTTACTATAAATAATTATCTCAAATTATATGTGTCAATTATAAAATTAAGATATAATTAGTTAACATTTTTCTATTTTGCTCTTATAATTAATTCTTTTTAAAGTGTAAACAAGTTATTTGTAAACTTTCAAAAAGGTTTTTTAAGGGGTAAATTAATAAAATTATCCTTCTTATTTATGATTTATTAAGATGTACATAAAAAGAAAATAGACAATTAATATGGGACGGAGGGAGTATCAATTAAGCACTTTTTACTGACATGACATAGTGAATGTTATTGTAACAACTCTCATTATGTTTTTTGGATTTTTACGCATTTTGATGGCTTAACCCCTTTCCTTAGTTGTATTATACTATCTGTGATCTGCGAGAATGGGTGGAATAGTTTTTGAGGTATTTGGTTGGATTTTATGCGAGTTTTTTATTTTGAAAGATTTTGTAGTTGATTTGGTCAACATTCGAAATTTTAGGCATCGTATGAATTTTTTGTCAGATGTGGAAGCTCCAGAATGTAATTTTTGGGCTAGTAGCACTGTTGGTTTGAATTTTGAGGCTTTTGGATGAGTTTTGGGTAGTTGGTTGAAAAGTTAGAAGTTTTGGCCTAGAGTTGACTTTGGTTAAAATTCATTGATAATGACCTCAATTGGTAAATTTGATGATTTTGTTGAGTCCAGAATGCCAATGTTGGTCTAGTAGCATAGTTAATTTGAATTCACTGGATTCTGAACGAATTCCGAGGGTTCATCGAAGAGTTTTTGAACTTGTGTCAACTGCTGGTTTTCTTTTTTCTGGTGCATCAAGTGCCCCTTCTTCGCGTTTGCAAGTCCTCATCGCGTTTGCGGAGAAAGATGAAGTTTACCGTTCACATTTGCGAGTCAGGAGCCGCATTCGTGAAGGGGGTCAGCTTTGGGTCAAGGAGTTTTGTTCTCCGCGTTCATGATCGGACTATCGTGTTCACGATGGGCCCGAACTAATTCAGGTTGCATTCGCGACAAACCTTTCGTGTTTGGGAATAAGAAGTCACATGGCAGATTTAAATTCCTTTTTCGACTTAAAACCCCATAACTCATTTTTTGGAGCTTGAGAACCCATTTTGGGGAGATTCAAAAGGTGAATTTTGAGATTTCTTCATTGGGTGAGTTTTTAAACCAATATTTTATTTTATTTTAATGATTATTTCATGATTTTACCTTCATGGTTTTGAACTTGAAAATTTGAGGTTTTTTTAGTAAAGTAAAGAATGATATTTTGATGATTTCAAGCTCGATTTTAACTCCATTTCTAATAAAATTTCATATGTAAACTTCTTAAGTTATGGGTAAATTAATTTTTTAACAAAATTTTAGTTTTGTCCTTTTAGGATCAGAATTGACTTTTGAGTTGACTTTTTGGACTGGGTTTAAAGTATGACAATATGGGTATTCTTAGTTTTATATTCTTATGTAGTATTTGTATTTGATTAGATTGAGCTTATTTTGAGGCTCTACGAAAAGGAAAGGCTTTAGTTTGACTTTGCGGGTCTTCTCTTAAGGAAAGTTAAGGTTTCTTTGACTCTTTTTCGAACTATTTATCTGCTAGTTGTATGTATGGGGAGTAGTAAGGATTTGGGAGTCCCGTATAGATAAGGTGACAAGCATCTATATGGGTACCGGTGTTATGTGAAGGGTTAAAAGCGATTAATTGATTTGCTTGGACTGTTTTCCCCTATTTGATAGCATACGAGTTGAGGATTATATCTGATAGTGACTTATTGAGTATTCTAGTTGGTGATTATACTCTCCTTTAAGATTTTGATCTTGTTCATGGTGATAATTGGTGAAATATTAAAACTTTGACGAGTTGAATTACGAAAAAAGGAAATTTACCATTTGTGAAAGTTGATAGAGGGTAACTTGACTGATATTTGAATTGACACATGATATGAAATGATTTACTTGATAATGTGTATGATATTTGGGATCGGAGTGGCACGCCTACACATCATATATTATATTTTATTAGAATCAGAGTTGCACGCATGCACACTATATATATATATATTATATGGACATGAGTTGTATGCATGCATAATACTATTACTTACAAAGTGGCACGCCTTCCCAGTACATGTACCTCGCGAATCTTCTATGAGTCACAACTAGCTATACAGAGCAGTGGGTGTGTACACAACATATACATTACATTCATCTATTCATTTTCTCTTTATTTGGGTTAAATTATATTGATATTAGATTGGAAAGTGTGAAATGATAATGTGATGCCTTAACCTGTTTCGACTGCTTTGGAATAGTACTTATGCAGAGACTTATATTTATACATATATTGTTGTCATGATTGTGTTATCTGTTAGCCTAGTGTGACCTTTGTGTTTGCAGGTTCGTGTAGATTGTAGTGAATAATTGCGAGTTGATAGTTCTCGCTATCACTTTGAATTTGGGTCGACTGATAATGATGCTTAGTACACGCATTTTTGTACTCACACTTATTTATTTCTGCACTTTATGTGGAGGTACTGATCCAATTCTCCATGAATTTGAGTGATGTCGTTCTTGGTCCATCTTCGAGATTAGAGGTAGCGATTGATTTGACTCCAGCATCTACCAGATCTCATCTATCTTTACTTTCTAAATTATTTTTGTATTTGAGATACTTGAAATCTTATTGTATCGATACTACTCTTAGAGACTTGTACTTGATGACTTTCAGTTCTTGGGATGATTTTATATTCTTTTGAGACATGATCAATTATCGTTATTATCTCCTTCGTGTATCTTTTTACTCTTTCCTTTTATTTTGCGTGTTAAGTTGGCTTACCTATTACGAGGGTATGATAAGTGCCATCACGATCGAGATTTAAGTCGTGACAGTCATACTCATTAATGGCACGTGAGAGGCTTTATTTAGGCCAATTTTTATTTTATTTTTTCTCTTCTTCTTCTCCATTTTTCAAGTCACTACTTCCTACCATTTTCAAAGCTTAAACTCCTTCGATGATGGTTGGATTTTCCAACTCAAATTTATTCTTCAGTGGTCTGCGCAGTTGCAGTAGCCAAAACGGAAGAAGATTGGTCGTCCCATTCCTACTGCTAATGCTTTCATTGTAGGAAAAAAAAAGTCAAAAATACCTCTCTACTTTAATCTGTTAACTAAGTTTGTCTCTAATTATATTATAGGGCCAAATATACTTTAGTCATTATCAAAGTTAGCAAAAATACCCCTCAAATAGATGGAATTTCCCAAATTAACAAAAAGATATTCGATTCTAATTAAATTACCCGTTTAACCCATTTAACCTGACCCAAACTCACCTAACTAAACTAACCTTTTTTTTTCAAAATTCAAAATTTCTTCTTCTTCTTCATTTTTTTCGTCACAGTCACCATTTTTACCCTCCCAAAGCTCTACAAATCCTTTACCACTTCAAAACTCAATTTCGCAAAGTAAATAAAGCATGTTACTGTTATTTTTTTGGTCAGGTTAAATAGTTACATAGTTATATGAAGTAGATGAAATATATCAAAATATCTCATGAGTTTAATTGCACCTCCTAAATAGATATACAATGGGAAATCACGATAGACTGTCAGTGCATGCAACAGTCAAATTTTGATGCAAATTATATTTTATTTTAAAATTTATTTTTTATGCTTCATTTCTATTCTTTATTCTTTCATATTTAATGGATTAGACATGCAATATCAAAGGAGAATATGGTGTCATCACATATTTAATTACGATCCTCCAACTTTTCCTTCTTTTCACCATGCTTTATTACTTTCACAAACACTATGTTGGATTAAGAAGAAGAAAAAAAAATTAAGAAGAAGAAGAGAGAGTGGGTTTTGGGGAAAGTAACGAAATGAAGCAGAGAAGAAATTCAGAATTTTGGAAAAAGTGTTAATTTAGTTAGGTGAGTTTGGATCGGGTTATATGGGTTAAACAAGTAATTTAATTAAAATCTGATATTTCTTATTGATTTGAGAGAGTCCATTCATGTGAGGGGTATTTTTGCTATCTTTAATAACAATATGGGTATATTTGACCCTATAGTATAACTAGAGACAAACTTAGCTAATAAATTAAATTAGGAGGTATTTTTGACCCTTTTCCCTTCATTGTATTAAAATATGCAAAATTCCAAATTTCATTTTTAAACCCATCTTATGGAGAAGAAGATAGGTCATTGGAGCAATGAAAGAGTGGTGTTTGTGGTCGACATTCTTTGCTTTTCCTGAGGATGAAGGAATGGGAGTGGGGTGTCCTGAAGAAGATGATCAAATCGGCGGTGTGGAGTGTGGCAGAAAAGATGATGAAAACAGAGGGGTATGGCTAAGAGGACGGATGTGTATGTGTGTGTGGGTGGGTGGGGTTCTGTAAAATATTTCTTTTAATTGTCAAAACTTTTTTTATTAATTATGTGAGCAAAAATATCACATGTCATCGATTGATTTGTCACTTTGTCATATGTTTTAGCTCTTATTTTTTTTTCTATTTAATTTGTTTGGGTATGTGTATAATATGGTCTGGATAATCAAAGTGGAAATGACATGATTTAAATGGTCAATTATCCACATAGAAAATATTTGTATGCACGCGCCTGAAGTTTATACAAGCAGGTCTAAAAAGTGTCAAACGGTACACTTGGACCCTACTTCAGGTGTTTAATAGGTACAATCGTACAAGGTTTAATTGGGGTGTCTAAGTGAAAGTTTATTCCAACTTTTAAGTGGTTGCGTATGACTTCAGCCAACAAAAAAACCCATAAAAAGTAATGTATAAGCAAGAAAATAAAATTTCGAGCTCACATAATTTATGGTATCTTTAAAAAAATGTAATCCCCATTATATTCGAGGTATAAAATTATTTCCTATCAAAATAGAACGGAATGTCTTTACCGAATAATTTTACGTCAAACTCCAACAACATTTGAATGTCAAGACTGAAGCAAATCACACAACTCTATTTTGTTTGAAAATAATGCAGAGAAGAGGATTCGAGGCAAAGCTTTTTTCCTTCTTGATGTCTTTTCATAGTGAACATATACTCACACAATTAATTCTTGATCGGTTTTGGTGCATTATTATTGTGTTTATTTTAGCCATGAACACTAATAATATCCAAATTTACTCCACAAAAGAAAGTGTACATAGACGTCCCAATATAATTTATTCAATTATGAGTCGAGATCGAACTCCACCAGAGAATAATATAAAGGCGATCAAGCAAGTAAGGAGTTATCACCAACTACTATAAGTCAAACACTTGATAATATTTTAATTTTTGAGAAAATTTAGAAATATAAACTAATCTAGAAAGCAAGTAAAATAATCAATAGCCACAAGCAAGGATACAAGGAAAATTACTCTCAAGTAATGATTCAATGTATTTCATGATTTTACAAATAAGAGTGAGTTTACGTTAATTAGCCTCAGATAGTAATTATATATTAGTTTCTCTCGAACACTAACAAGATTACCTAATTTGCTATTTCTATTCTAATTAAGAGCATTAAGGACCGAATGCGGCTACAAGTAGTTTTCCTATTTCTAGCTCAAACTATTAGATGAGGGTTAACACTCCAAATTCTTGCTAATTAATCTTTCTCAGCCTTGATTTTTCTCTTTCAGGCTTAAATCAAAGTAAATAGGTGAGTCCTAGGGTTAGCTAATTTCTTAACAAATAGGAATAATTAAAAAAATATTAACTCACTTCATTAGAAGTAAAAATCGTTTCATACATAAGCAAAACAAAATATTCAACCCAACACTTGATAGTGAATTTCCTCATAAACAAGAATAAAGTGAAGGGAAAAATAATTACACCATTAAATATTTAAATACAAAGCAAAAAGTTAAAGAAATGGATAAATAATTTCTCATTGAGTGCTTCCAAATTTTTAAAATCTTGGTCATGTGGTTTGTCTTTCTTGCTTTCAAGCTTGGAAGAGTGTCTAAAGATGAAATTATTTACCCAAGTCTTGTTTTTGTAGATCCACAATTTTTCCAATCAAAATAAGACCAAAACAACCCAAGTTTTTCAGATTTACGCTCTGGCCACTTTTATGCTTTTAGGCAATTTTCTCATATTCTTCAATTTGGCCTCTTTTTTTATCTTTTTCACTTGATTTCTTCCAATTCTCTCCTCAACTATATAAAACATGTAAAACACCGAGAAAAGATTATAAGTGCACTAATATTTTCACTATTATTCACAAGTCTTAAGTAAAAAATAAGAGATAAGTTGGTAAAAACTAACTTATCAAACACCACATGATTTTACGAGTGTTTAGAAAATTATTTTTACGATGGTATACAACGAAATTTTATTAAATATAAATTTGTAAGAAATTCGGGTTTATATTAAATTCAAAATATATTAGTCCAGATAAATATTATGAATTAATATAATTGAATTAATTAATAGAGTCCAACAAATATGGATTTAATTAAAGTCCAATTTTTATTGGCCTAGTCCATTATTTGGGCTGCAAATGATGAGTCCACTTTGCCGAGCCCACTTTGCCAAGCCCAAGTTGTCATCTTATTCTAGAGGCCCAATTTGGTGCCACGTTTCAAATGACGTGGCATACCAAGTCAAGCGAGCCAATAGGATCATGCCATGTGTCAAAATAATGCAGCATGCCAAGCCAAATTAAAGACCAATAGAAATATGCCACGTGTACAAGTGACATATTTCGACCAATCAAATATGGTCACATCACTTCAATCTGATTGGCCGGAAAGAGTTGGCACTTACCATAATTCTTTCCTCCTACAACTATAAATAGGGGTCCTCCATAATTCAGAAAAAACACCAGAATTCTAACAAGAAGCCAGAGAGAGCTCGTGGATCAAACACAATAAATTTCTCTACAAGCTACAAGTTCAAGAATTCAACATTCAAGTTCATACAACTCAAGATCAAGCTCAGAAGCCCTTGGATTCAAGCACAAATCAAGATCAAACTCATCAAATTCACAAGTCAAGATCAAGACCACCAGATTCAAGATCAAGCTCAAAGCCCTTGGATTCAAGTACAAGTCAAGATCAAATTCATCAAATTCATCAAATTTACAAGTCAAGATCAAGACCACCAGATTCAAGACCAAGCTCAAAAGCCCTTGGATTCAAGTACAAGTCAAGATCAAATTCATCAAATTCATTAAATTCACAAGTCAAGATCCATTACACAAAATTCAAGATCAAGCTCAACGACCCTTGAATTTATATACTTGAAAAGACGAATCAGAGGATTAATAGAGATTGTAACACTCATATATTCAAATCAAATACTACGATTGTTATGATATTTCCGGTCCTGAATATTATTTTCTGCTACTCGAATTTTATTGTCTACAAATTCTGGCACGCCCAGTGGAACAATCTCTACTTCTCATCTCAACTTTTCAATCATCAAAGTTTAAGAACATCAAAATGGCTTCCAAGAAGATCAACTCCAAATCAACTTTTTCTAAGGTTGTTGACTCCAAGTTCTCTGTTGAAGTGGAAAGCATCCTCAGCGTTACCTTTGGAAGCTTCGGACCTGTTACGAGGAGCAAGACAAGCATGTTAGGACAACAAATACTCCAAGTATCGACCGTACCAACTCCTATTTTTAGATCTTCATCTACAAAAGAAGCAAGATTCTCCACTGATGCATCAAGAGAGGGAAGCAATCTTGCTGAGAGGATTTAGAAGACTTTGGCTCAACTTGATCTCTCTGGATCCAAGAACTCTGCCTCAAAGAAAGATGATGACTCAACTGATGGATCGTCTCCCCGTGGTGTGAGCGCACTAAATATCAACTTAGGCGATAGTCCATGCTACTCTCCAACATTCCCAACAGTCGTGCAAGCAATGATGATTGATGCTTCCACTATAGAAGAACAACTTGAAAGTTTGACTAAAGTAGTTGAAGGCTTGACAAAGTGTGTAGAAGAACAAGATGCTAAACTTTCTAAGCTAACAAAAAAGATGGAGGCCATGACTGAGAGAAAACTAATTATAGCGCATGTGGATCTTCCTGAGATTCAGGAGAAAGGAGAGTCTTCCACAAAGCAAACAACAAAGATCAAAGAGATCCAAGTCTCCGCTGAAGGTTTGATTCCTCTTGACCAATTGAAGGACTGCATCATGGAGGCCATCAAAGGTAAATCTGAGTCCTCATCCAGATTTTCTCTCACATATGCAAAGCCATATACACAAAGGATTGATAATGTCACGATCCGACCTACCGAGCCGCACGGGCGCCTACTCTAACTACCTAGATAGACGAACCCTCACCCCATGTCCAACAGGTAACTTGCGGAAATTAAAGTAAACCATTAATCAAACTATTTTATACATGAGGAATCTTTTTTTTACAAAACATGTTCAGGACATAGACTACTAAAAACTTGCAAAAAAACCTTTACAACATTTTAAACACCCTCCCTAGGATCTGGTGTAAACAGATACAAGAGCTACTACAAGATGACCAGAGAGGGAAAAGACACAACTTCCGCCATGAAAATCGAAGACAGAAGCTGCTGGAGATCTTCGTCGCCGTGAACCTATGAAACATCACCAACCTGCAACCAGACTATACCAAAAGGTATAGCAAAAGTAGAGTCAGTACAAACACACGTACTGGTAGGCATCATTGGTCGACCCGAATCCCCTCCTACCATCATATAAGAAAAACAGGGAAATACATGACTGAAATTAAATAATTTGGTTCCCACCCCCACGTTCTTCCGCTGCCAACTCCCTCATTCTCAAGGCTTCCAAGTCACACTAACCTTAAACTTCCTAAGTCTTACCTTATCCCTGACTTCCCAAGTCACCTTACCCTTGACTTTCCAAGTCACTTTACCCTTGACTTCCCAAGTCACTTTTACCCCAGTCAACTACCTTGACTAAATACCCGGACTAAATCCGGCCCATTGCCCAACCAAATCACTTATACCCAAGTATTTCATGCCATTTTCCGGACTTCCCCGGACCCCTAGGACAACCTTACCACCTGGTTATATTAACCAATAATCACACCCAGACTCTCAGTCTTCCTCTGTATTTACCAACCACCATTGACACCTTCAATGACCACCATGGAGCTACATCTAAATCCTGTCTTAGATTACATAACCCGAACCCTCCAAGGGTCCTCCATCCACACCTAAGTGTTCAACATGCTACCCCGATCTTCACCAAGATCCACCCTTAGCTTATTAACCAGGATAATTCATGATCGCCATTATTACACTTAATGACATTGATTTATGAGCACATAACCTCTTTTAAATAGTCTGGACCCACCCGGATCCCCCCTCACACATCTAGTGTTAACATGATAAACCCGGTCTACCCCAAGACCAACTAATAACATAATATAGCAACCCGTCCTACATCAAGACCGAACCAATAATATACATAGCAACCCGGCCTACACCAAGACCAAACCCAATACTATAACATAGCAACCTGGCCTACACCAAGACCAAACTAATAATATAACATAGCAACCCGGCCTACACCAAGACCAAACCCAATAATATGCTATAACAACCCGGCCTACACCAAGACCAAACTAATAATATAACATAACAACCCAGCCTACACCAAGACCAAACCCAATAATATGCTATAACAACCCGGCCTACACCAAGACCAAACTAAAAATATGTTATAACAACTCGGCCTACACCAAGACCAAACTAATAACATGTTATAATAACCCGGCCTACACCAAGACCAAATTAATAATATGTTATAACAACCCGGCCTACACCAAGACCAAACTAAATAGATATAACAGGATTCTCGGTCACTCAAGGACCACCAACAAGCATCACATTTTCGATGAGACAGTCCGGTCCACTCATGGAACCAATAGCAGTTATTACACTCAGTAAAATAACCCGGTCCACTCACAAAACCAATATCAGTCAATGCAATACAACAATCCCAATGCAATATACAATAAAGCAAACCCGTAACAGGCGTGGTACCCGAGCCAACCAAATAGTAACCTGTACCAGGCGTGGTATCCGAGCCAACCGAATAGTAACCTGTACCAGACGTGGTACCTGAGCCAACCGAATAGTAACCTGTACCAGGCGTCGTACCCGAGCCAACCGAATGATATACCCGTACCTAGCGTGGTACCCGTGCCAACCATGTGTTATACCCGTACCAGGCGTGGTACCCGAGCCAACCGAATGTCAACAACCACAGTCAATATATGAACACACAAAACTTGTAAAACCAATAAGTAAACCGTTCAATCACAGACTGTTCACAGGAACCTAGACATTCCACACAATTTCCCTAAGCAATGTAATGCATACAATCACTTAGACATGAGTACATCATTATACACATTCACAGAAAATCATAAACCATCACATATCCCTTTCCGGGTACAACTACGAACCATCAATTCCCGTCCGAAGACTATTCCCTGGTTCACCCTTTTTATTTGATAAACATACAAGCATGCAACACGCTTTTCTTTTCTAACCTTAGCAAGACCGCCGCTAAGCCTCAAGCGATAAACATTCCTGAAAACTCACCTAGGAGCTTCCTATTCCCATTTCCCGTGCTCCCAAGCACTTTCCCGGTTCCCCAAACTTTCCCGACACGCTAGTCCCTCAACCCATTATTTTATCACGATAATATGAATAAGTTGAACACATAATACCATTCACAAGACCAACCATTTCCTACATCCTAGAAACAACACAACCAATCCCGAATCTGCCAGACTCCGTGCCCGGAGGCCTAACACATGGATTCTCCATTTCTACTATACAACAAGTACGGAAAGTAAACAGGTCTAACTACTCATGAAAACCTAGCCTACCTGGGCGCCAAGCAACTGTAACCATGCATTTCTGGCTCTGTGGAGGCATTCCTGGCTGTTCTGCAGGCGCAGATCCGTGGTTTCGTGTCCTTTTTACCAGAATTCCTTTCTCGTTCTTGGTCTTAGGAAAGATTTTTGATGGAAGAATGAGGAAAAATGCCTGGAATCGCCTAGCGTTTCTCCCAAAATAAACTTGTGAAAACTGATGTTTTGAGGAATGTTTCTGCATTAAAACCCCATTGGCCCGCTATAGCGGTCCCCGCTCTGCTATAGCGATCCTGCAGGTTGACCTCCATTTGACCGCCGCTATAGCGGTAATTTCCACCACTATCGCGCGTGGTCGCGCTCTTCACGGACAAAATGTCTGGAAATCTTCTAGTTTTGGCCATTTCACAACACACTTGCTTCTCCCGATGACCTGAAGCAGTCCTAATTATTATTTTCTGCAACTCAAATTTTACTGTCTACACCGATCATTCTCCATGAAGACCGAAGTGGCTAACACTTACTCACTTAGGTGAATCCTAAATATGTATGTTATGATCCAAAATTCAAAAAAGTGATGACACCTATCTCACCTCCTCCCCCTCCGTTACAAGTAAGCCAACCAAAACTAATACCAAAAAAACAATTCAAATATGCAAAAGAAATAACTTTAAACAAGATAAGTCTTAAATCAATTTTTTTCATATGCATCTTTTAGAAAATGTGAAAATAATAACACAACTCTCTAAAATCTGAATGTCACTAGTACAAACTATCTAAGATTTGAGTACAACTCAATAAGTCTCGAGTATCTCATAAGAATGAAAGAAATAACATAAAAGTAGAGGATATGAGAGATCAGCCAAGAAGTTACCTCAAGATCTCGAGAAGAAAGCTCCGAACATAGCTACTAGTCACCGGCCCAAAGTATTGGTCTCAAAACCTACACAACAAGAAGTAGAAAGAAAATAAGCATGGGTACGAATTCATATGTACTCAGCAGTAGCATCGACTAATCTAAATTTGAAGCACTGACGAGAACCGGTCCTACGCTACTCTGTTTTGATACTTAGCACATGAAATTCACATTTCAAATAAGATAGATATGGACTATCAGTTAATGCCAACAACAAGAATCATACAAATGAGACAAGTTCAAATAGCTCGAAATCACAATCAAATCAAAATAAGAATAGTAAAGTCACTTTTACAATCAAATAATCAATTCTATACTAAAACAATACAAGTAGAAAATGATGCAATTTATGCATATAATGCATATGCCTCCTACCTGGCCAGAAATATGTATACACCCATTGCCTAAGCTAGCTAGGATCTATGGAGAACTTGCGAGGTCCATATACCCACCCTGTATCGAACAACCATTTACCTGAAAATGCCCTAGGTGATTAACATCCTGTATCGAATAACCATTTACCTAAGAATACCCTGAATGACTTTTTATCGAGATTTATTCTTTTATTTTCTCAATTTATTTATTTATGTGCATGAGATACAATGCCAAAATACAAATAAGTTCTTTACCGAATGAAATCCTCAGCATAGACAATCATAATCATCCCAGAATCATCAACAATATAATGAGGAGAGTAAAAATAAGCTCGAACAAAAAATTCATATGGTTTACCCATAACATATATAAGGATTTAAAATATGAAATTTTATCAAAAATCAAGTCCGAATCAACTTCCGAATAGAAGAGATACAATTTTTAGATCTAGGGAAAAAAACTCTAAATTTTTCCAATAAATTTATGGATAAAAATGAAATCAACTGAAAAAATTATAAAATAATACCAAAATAAGAATAAGATACTTATTCCCTCGTTAAATCAACAAGAATACCGTAAATATCACTTAATTTTGAGCTCTAGAACTCCAAATATGCCCAAAATATTGATCTTACTCAAAAAGAGTCAATGGGAGTAGACACATCAAAGAGCTTCCCTCCCCTGTAGGAAGATATGGCGCTACGATTTCGTACAAATCTCCAAAAAAGGAGCACAACAATCGGGGGAGCGCGAAGATGAGGCAAAGAAGGAATTGATAGAGGTGTGGAGTTTAACTGAGATAAAACAGAATCAAAAGGGCTAGGAGCTCTGGCCGGTAACGAAACTAAAGCTTCACACGGGTCTTACTTCTTTTTTTCCAACTTGAAAAGGGAATAAAGCATGATTGCGAACTGCAGATAAACTCGTTAGCGGGGAATAACAACGACTAGCAGTACGATGAAATCTGATAAAAAGGCGAAGTAGGTAGTCTTCAAAAACTAGGGTTGCTTTCTCTGTTGGTTTAATTCGCCACTAGGTGGAATCAGACCGTCGGGATCCACGGTTTACTTCAGCCTTGTGGCAGAGCCTACAGAAGGCTTTGGGCAGCAGAGTGAGTCTTAGCACAGGAATGAATCGAGGAACTAAGGACGTTTCCAATACCGATAACAACTCTTCTGAGCGGTCATTTAGGGGCCTTGTTAGCGACCCATTATTCTTCCCTAAGCTGTCAGAGTCCGATCGAAGCGAGCAAGAGATAGAGGAATCCTCGCTCATAGATGTGAATTGAAAAAGCAAGCCCGAATTCTTTTTAATTAGGCTCTATAGTCTGGTCCCTGTCCCTGGTAAGGTCTGATTGTTATCCGTAAGTCTTGTTTTGACCGCGGGAAGGTGTACTTTGCTAAATTATTTGGTTGGGAAGAATAGGACTTCTGACTCCAAGCCTACCCTACCCGAAATTTTCAGCTATTGATGTAGCCTCTTGTCGATACTACTAGTCTGACCTGGGCTGATGGAGCTTCGTAATGGCTTGTCTGGAGTCCAGCGGCTCTCTAAGGCTTCGATGTACTAGTACCTGCCACCAAAATGCTGCTGACCTGGGAGCAGGCTTGCTAACCTTCGGCCATAGTGACTAGTGACGAGAGAAGTTGCTTAGGGACCTACGGAGCTAGTGACCAAAGCGGAGTCAATTCATATTAAAACCAGAAGAGGGAATTCAATGTCAATCGCCATCTCCTTGGCACACGTGACAGTTATCACCTCTACCACATCCTCCCTCTCTAGTTACAGAGAGAGGAGAGGGGCTTCGAAGCCTTAATTCAAGCTAAAAATCTCGCTAGAATACTATATTATACCAAGCAAGGCCCTTTTGCAGTTTACTCGCTTGTGTCATCACTCACTAGACGAGCCTGATCAATAGATTTCTCGAAACAAATGAAAAGGAAACAAAAGATGAAACATAAATCATGGATCAACTAAGCCCTCTCGGGGCAATTTGGGTCAGATTAATAAGCTCACGACCACTGAACAAACTTGGTTGACGAACATAGTTTATGCGCCGCTAATGTAGCGGCACAACTCTCAGACCATTTGAGTTTACAGACTCTTCCGCTTAGGTGACTACGAGATAGAACATGGGTTCACCCCCTCAAAACTACAACTAGACTACTAGTAGAGGAACTGGGCAAGGCCATACGCCCGTTTGCTGTCATTGAAAGCCCAATCAAATAATCCAAACGAGAAAATCATATCTTCAAAGCTCATCTGTAAACGACTTAACAAGCAGAACGGCTACTTAAAACATTCCCCCAGCGTACGGAAACAAAGGGAGACTTTTTTTTAGCAAAACTAATACTATATATGAAAAAGCTTTACAATAATCCAATTGGTTCCTTCGTTTCTAAAAAAACTTGAAAAGACACATATTGGCCTTCTGTTTTTATTTCCAGTATTATGCGCGAAGCGAGCTACACCGGTCCTCCGGAGGGGAAGTCGAAACCCGTGTTCAAGTAAAGGAGATACTGATTCATTAATGAATTTTGACAGGCAAAATGCCGCTTGTTGGCTCTGATTAGGATCATCAGAACATCTTGAAAGATTCTCTTGAAAAGCTTGACTTGCAAGCGGAGAATGACGAGTCTCACCCACTTTTTGGGCCGGCTTCGTGATTTTATGCTTGAAAAATGCTCTTATATAATAAATATTGTTTAAAATTAAATACATTGTTCAAGAATTAAAAAATGATCTGATTGCTAAAACTCATTTTTCGTCGCTAAAAGTTAAAAATTTAGTCACTAGAAGGTTTGCACCAGCACCTCTTGCACCAACAATATAATTTCTCACCAAAATGACTGTAATTTCCTTATACGATCTTGAAATGCACTAATTCTTTTTTCTTATGATCCCAAAAATAATTATACGGATCTACTCCTTCAATCAAAACTCAATTTCACTCGTTCTCCCAATCAAATATCATTTTTTCTCAAGAATGATTTTATATTGTGGAATAAAACTAGATCTCTCGACTTAGTAAAATTGCACTAAACTTTTTAGGTCAGTCCTATAATTTATGCTAAATTTTTTGAAAGTCTTAGAATAATTTTTGATTTTTAGAATTAAAAGCGGACCTTTGATTCATCACATTTTTATGCTTAAATAAGGTCAAAACACCCAAAATATTTAAAATCCATCTGAAACTCATCCAGAACATCCCTGAAACAAACTAAATATGCAAATTTATTATAAAACATGTTCCAACATTATTGAAATTATTAAATCTCCGGTACGAGATCGTATTGACCAAATATTGGCCGAACTCAATTCTTAACTTCTAAAATTTTTCAAACTTTTATCAAATGACCCAAAATTCATTGGAATGCCCGAAACCCGAATCAATAGTCCAACTAATTATGATAGGAAAAGTTCTATGTGATTTTAAAAATGCCTTATCATTCTTGTCTTGAATTGATTAAACTGTGAGAAACTCGAACTGCCTTATTTTCATATATCATGTTCTTGACATTTAGCTGTTAGACCATATCTGTGAAAATGAGTTAAGTAATATAACTTGATGGATTTTCGGGACAAAGTAGTTTAGGAATGACCCTCACGCTTCGAATTGGGTCAGTCAATGATATTGCTAAGTATATGTGAATTTTATACCCATTCTTGTCTTTCTGCACATTTCGTGTAGGTACAAAACTGAGTATTTCTGGCTGTTGATTTGTTATTGTTCGAGTCTCCTATTGAGGTCCCGAGGTAGCTATTGGACTGATCCACAACCTCTTGGATCCCTCAATGTTTATCTTTTCTGTCTTTTCCTTCTATTAAATATTATTAGTTTTGGAGTTGTATTTTGCACTAGTGATTTTCTGATTTTGGATAGTTGTTATTTTAGCATTTTTTCTAAATGACTTTTATAAAAAGATTAATTTAAGATTTATCTTGATTGTAGTTGTTTCTTTCACATATTTAAATTGTGTTTACGATTTTGTTTGGATTGACTTATCTATCACGAGGAAAGATATGTGCCATCACTACCTCAATTTCGAGTCGTAATATAACTCTATTCCTAGTTTGCTCGTGAAAAGCATAATCAATCCTTGAGATGTGTTTGAATTTCATTTTTACGATGTATTATATAATTACTTTTATCTATGTTATTTTAGTTTTGTCAGACTTGAGTGTTGGTTTTAGTTAATTAAATTTGTTTGACAATTGTCTTGATTCGCCTAACTTAAAATAGTTGGGTGCCATCAAACACTTACATGTGTTTAGGGGCAGACCCATCTTATGTCAAAGGGTTTCATTCGACACCATTTCGTCAAAACTTTAATCAATACATATACATATAATCTAAAAAAAATAGAATGTCCGTATACATATCATTCAATGACACTACTTTAACACAAAGTGCTCCATGGCTTGTTGGTTAAGTGTCTCTCGAAGGTGGCTGTCACCTGGTGTTTGAACCTCCTCCTCTGCGAACTTTTGTGATTCTTTTTTAAAAAATTGTGAGCTATAATATGCTAAAATGTAGCATTGCCCCCCCCCTCCCCCCTCCCCCCCAAGTTCGATTCAAGCCCGCCCCAAACATTCACCTAAAATCTTTTAAGTCAAACAAACCAATCAACTAAGATTCACTAATGCATGGCCTTTAAATATTAAATTACTTGAAAGTATGTTAGAACTGTTTTAGTCAAGAAAAATCTAAAACCTAATGTTCAAAAAGTTAATCATTCTTTTCTCTAGTTTGTTCATATGTTTTCTATCTTAAATGTTAACATCGCTTATGAAAAATTATGTGTACATCAACAATGTATTTCTAGTAGTGATGGCTTACAGAGATTTGGATCGTGATATTTGCCAAAGAATTTAGAGATGAATCTCGACAATTAAAGGATAGAAATTATCGAGAGAGAAGATTTATAGAATTGGAATGCTCACAAAATGAAAGGGAACATGGTTTGATAAGGAGAACAAATAAGCATGTGAGTGCTTATACTCTTTTGAGAGAGTAACTTGTAGTTTGTACCTTGATTTATGTATTGTTTTTGTGATTTACATCTTATTATATTTTTTTTAATGATTTGATCTTATTCTACTTAGCTTTTAACAAAACTAATTATTGATAGTATTTATTAAAAAAATTCTTGATGAGCTAAGTAAACACATAAGAAATACCCGTCTCAACGTGCCTAATAGCTGCATTTTTAATTGATATACTAGTTTCTTTTATATTTAAATCATATTTTTTGTTTTTCTTAATTTTACTTCCTATTTTGACATCACAAGTAATTGGGAAAAGAATCTTTTCATGATTCTACAAAGAACTAGAGTTAGAATGCAATTCCTTAAAAAATAATAGGGTGTAGATCCAAAAAAAAAAAACATACGTTAATGGTGTAAATTGCAAACTATTCATAATACCAACTCTTCCATCTATTTATATATATACATAATAATAGAATATAGTCAAAACTCGTTATTATGACCATTTGTTATAATGACATTTCACCATAATGATCTGATTTTTTTTCAAATTGATTTTTCATGTTATATTTTAGAGAAAAGACATCAAATACATCCTGAACTTGTCCTGAAAAGTCGATTTCACACTCAAATTAATCTGGTGACCTATTACACATCTATACATATTAAAAGTGAATTTAATATCACCCTAAGACGTATAACACCACTCTCACGATATGTGGTGTTTTACACTCGCTTGCCACGTCAGCACCACATCAACGCCATGTCAGAAATTATAAATTTTATATTTTTTTCTTTTTTTCTTTATTTATTAACTTTTCTTTTGTTAATTATATTTACACTAATTAATCCCTAATTAACTATTAAAATCCTCCAATGATTATATCTTCTTCATCACTAAACCCCATCCACTCCATCTCTCATCTTAGTGGAAAAATCATATCCGGCCATCCTCACCAATTCTTTTCTCTTCACCACCAACATATCACTTTCAATTCTTCTTCATCACCCATCACCATTATCATTATCGATTTCTTCTTCTTCACCACCTTTAATTCCTCCTTCTTCACCACCCACCACAAGCAAACCCACCAACGCATTATTTTTAAAAATAAAATAAAATTAAAATAGATAAATTATAATCTATTCATATTAGAGGTGAGTGTAAAAACAATCATAATCCCCTTATTTTTGAATTTTAGATATTTTCTTACTTTATGTCATTATTTATTTTTCATTTCCTCTTTGAAATTTTTTAAGCAATAACATGACTTTTTTTCATTTGATGATTGGAAGGTGATTTTTTTAAATTGTGAAATATCATTACAAATTTTAACATTTGAGATAAAACTGATAGATCTAAAGCCTAATTTTTAAATTAATTGAAAATATGTGGTGGTCAAGGTAGTATTCTCATGAAAATGGAGAAAAGAAGAAGAAGAAAGGGGGGGGGGGGAGAGGAGGAGATATCTTAAAAGAATCAGTATTTTGCAAAGAAAAAAAGGAAAAAAGAAAAAAAGACAGAAAAACGCACCTGTTTTTAATTTAATTTTATTTTTTGTGCCACATCAGCATGTAGGGTGGTATTAAATTCACTTTTAATATGTATAGGTGTGTAATAGGTCGCCAGATTAGTTTAAGTGTGAAAATGACTTTTCGAGACAAGTTCAGGGTGTATTTGATGTGTTTTCTCTATATTTTACTTCTCTATAACAACATTCTACCAATAACAACAATGACATTTATTATAGCAATACATTCTTTGTAAAATTACCCCTCTATAACAATTGTACTTGAATATTTTGTAAGAAATATATTATGTATAAAATGATATATTAAAATATTTATGGCAATCATCATTAATTATGTAAAATAATTTGATATGCTCACACAATGAAAGGGAAAATAATTTAAAAAGGGAAATCTAATACAGTAATTAATAATGGGAAAATTTATGATTCTACTTTTTTTGAATGAATCATTTAAATTCTATAATTACTGAAAATGCAGATGCTCCGAATAAAAGCTAGTAGGTTAAACGAGAAAGAACTTTTATGGGAAAGAAATCATATGATTTATTATGCTAAAAAGGAAGTGCTTTTATGGTAAAATGTTCATAAATTATATTATGTTAATACAAGGAGCACTTTTATGGGGAAAAAATCATACGATTTATTATGCTAAAAAAGGAAGTATTTTTTATGGAAAAAGATTCATCATATATTATACAAGGAGAGCTTTTATGGAAAAAATATTCAAGAAGTACCTTTTATGGAAAAATATTCATCATTTATACAGCCATAAGTTGGCTTGAAAACTTGTGAATTTGACAAAGAGTTAGTTACATAAACATTATTTAGCTATTTTACCATGGCTAAGTTTTCTTTCCTCCATCTTTGTTTGCTTGCTTTTCTATTATCAGGTCAGTATATTGATAAATGATAATTATATGTACCATTTACGCTTTTCTAATCTTTGTGGTTTCTTTGCTCTTCTCTTCTAGTTTTTTTTTGCTACGTATATCAAGATGGTCAAAGTATAAAGAAAATCTAAATTTTAAGAGCATCATATATTAATATCGTTATTAAGATCGTAAGTCAATTGAAGGGAACATCTTTTACTTATATATAAGTAAGTTTTGGTAATTGAATGGAGCATCGGAGTTTTAGCCGTGAAAGTAGTCACTAATGTTTAAATTAGGGTAGATTGTCTATATCATACCCCTTGTGGTGTGGTCCTTCTCCGAACCCTCGTGAATGTGCGATATGCTTTAATTAAGCAATTTATAAATTTCTAAAGTATGTGTGTGTAATTTGCAGGTGTATTAGTTGATGCTCAAGCAAAAAGAAAGAGATGCGCTGCAATATTACATAGAAATGAGTGTGAGCCCCAAAGCTGTTTGGATGAATGCAATAAAATTCATGGCAAAGATAGTTTCACTGGAGTTTGTGCTGGACTCGAACCACTTAGTTGTGTCTGTGTTTATTATTGTGCCCCTCCTTCTTAAATATCACTTGTTAACTTTTTACTATTCAATGGAGTAATATATATATAGTTCTTTTCATTATCTTCATGAATTATAATTAAAGTTATGTCAAGTACCTTATTGTTCTCATTTAATTTTTGATTTTTTTCATCCCCAAAAGTGTTGATTAATTTTTGTTTATGATACTTATTTCATAGTTTATTAATTTTATCATTACATGAAACTTTAGAGCCAGTTGAAAATCAATGTAAATTACTAGCTTGTGTAATTGTCACCTTAGTAATTACTACATAATCTTGGTAATTACACAATATAGTAAATTTAATAATTTATTTATTTGTCATAATATAATTACACTAATGTAAAATTTTGTAAAGTTTTGAACACTAAGTTATGATTAACAGGGGAATTAGATAGAAAAATCCATAAAATATAATGGTGTTGAAGAAATCATAGGACAAAAAAGGGGAAAAAGTTGCAAAGGTTGGATGTGGTGGAGGAATTGAGAGTCTTCGACGCCCCTGCCAGTGCGTCGCTCCCATCAGAGTGTCAAAAGTCGAATTTCAATTAATAACCAAATGTTTGATTTTCAGCATTTATGATTTAAATAATGTTTTGAGGTTTTCGATAGGTTTGTATAACCATTCATGACTTCTTAGTAGGGTTGTTCATGGTTTGATTTGAACCGGATTTTCTCTAAAAAATGACCAAATTAATTTAGTTTGTTTGTCAAATTTTAGAATCAAATCAAACCAATTAAGTGATTTTTTCATGCTTTTGTTTTTTTTTCATTCTTCTTAGTTTTTATTTATTTATTCGGTTTTCTATTGGTTTTTATTTAAATTTATGGTAATATATTTCTAAACACAGTAGATTGACTATATTCTAGCATAGCACTCTCAAATCAATTACTATTTGAGAAAAGAAGAAAATATATACGCAATCAAGTTATATATGTGACTTCCTCCAAAAAACTGTATGCATTCCCTAAGAATTTAACAATTTTCAAGAAACATATATAACAAGATTCTTACAACGAAATTGTTTTTGTAATTTTTTTTTAAAGATCTAGTAGTGGTATACCAAGATATTTCAACAGTAATTGAATTAAACAAAGAGGAAAAATTAAAGGATTCAAAGACAAGTTATTTTAAACATCAAATAGATTCTTTAACACTACTAAAAAAGCTGCTAAAACCGACCTAAAAAAAGTGACCTCATGAGGTTGCTTTTCTACTATTTTTTTTTTTAAAAAATTCTCCTTAAAGAATTCGATCTCATGAGATCTGTTAAATAATTAAAAAAATCGATAAATACTAATATCAACCTCCGGAGGTCAGTAATATTAATTTTACATAATTAATTTACTTTCATTAAAATATTTATATAGTGACCATCAGAGATCGGTATTTTTATTTTTGTTTAATTATTTTTAATAAAATCGATCACTTTGATTTTTTGTACTAGAATTAGTTGAACTTAGGTTTAAAATGAACGCTAATGTGATTTTCTTTTAGCGTTTGATATTTAAATCTAGTTATCACTTTTTATTCTTAATAAGGACTTACTTGATATAAGGAAAACATAGAATGTGTACATATCTTTTTGATTTAATGAACAACACTTGCATTGTTTATGTAGATTAGTAATAATATCATCGTACATAAGTTGAAATTAACTTTGGTTAATTTATTATTATTTGTGTAGATGAAACCTGATCGTATTTGAATGTATAATAGAAATAATCCTGATCGAGTGGGTATAATTAAAAATTTTACGAAAAGTGTCACTTCTTTTGTAAACCATGCAAAGACACTTAATCCTTTTTTAACTTCATGATTGATTAAGTGTCCTTGTGTTTTATGTCAAAACGAAACAACAAAGAATGTTGCACTACATCTTATGTCCAAGGGGTTTAAACCATAATATACAGTTTGGACTAGTCATGGTGAAGTTGAGAGTAACAATAAGTTAATAACTTTGTTGTCGATGAAGTAGTAGGTCTATGAAACATAATTATGTCCAAGGTTCTTTTTTTTTCCTTATGTCCAAGGTTCTAGGATGCCGGATATGGTTCATGATGCTTTTGGGATGTATTTCAATTTTGAATTCGGGAAAAATGTAGAAGCAACTCCCAATAAAGAAGCACTCCATTTTTATGAACAATTACGTGTTGCTAGTCGTCCTTTATTTGACGGAAGTCCGTACTCTCAATTGTCTGTTGCAGTTAGATTATTAAGTATCAAATCTGAATGGAATATTGCTCAAGGGGAAATGGACTCTATAATAGACCTTATTAAGGAATTAGTTAGCCCCGGTTTAGAGGTTCTCAATTCTAAATATAAGGCAGAGATTGGCGTTTAAGTTAAGACTCTCCTTGATCAGAATTGGTTGTTGTGAAAACGGTTGCATGTTATACTTTATGTTCTGTTGCCAATCTATCATCAATCATCAATCATTATGCACATATTTTCAAAGTTTAACTTTAAAAAAAAAAAATATAATCGAAAGTTGTAGACAACTAGATTTGCAGTTACTTTCTACTTCATAATTTTGTCTAATTCACTTCAATTTGAATAAATCATATTTTAATATTGACTTTGTAAAATTTTCTTCAATTCTTTTGAGTGTCGTTTTAGACATTTCAAGTTCAAAGCTAAATAGATCAAATTTCTACAAGATATTATATGTGTGATTGAAGAAATGCGAGAGCAAATGGAAAAGAGAAAACCAACTATATTAAGGTATTTTGTTTCAAACAAAATAACATAACAGAAGAGTAAAAAACTATTCCAAATAAAATAAGATAATAGAGGAGTAAAACATAAGGAGAAAATAGGGGGTTGAACAATTCTCCAATGACTTTCAAGAGGAAGTTTTCATTAAATTATAACCATATATTTATCAATGGACGTTTGGGTAATTCCTGATCCAAAGAAAGAGAGGTAGTTAGAAACCACTACAAAATAGCAACAAAAGCAAAAACTAGGCCATGTGAAGTCCTTGAATTTCTCCAAGCCTTATATGTATCTATGCTCTTATCATTATAAATTGAAACATAAAATGGTCATTCTAAGAGAATCAAGACAGCTAAGTAACCTGGTGCCTCCTCCACATAAGGGAAGAGGTGCCTTTTAGCTCACTGTCTTCTTCTCCTTCTTGTCCTTGCATTTGCATTCATCTGTGATCATAGTTAAAAAAAAATTAAAAAAAAAAAAAAACACACACAAAAAATATGGCTATATCAAAACGGTTACTGTCGTTGGCTCTCCTCTCGTTGATGGTTTCTTGTGCAATTGGAGAAAAGCCTAAAGGGGTTTCCTATGATGCTCGTTCAATGATCGTCAATGGGGAAAGACAATTGCTCTTTTCTGGTTCCATTCATTATCCTCGTATGCCTCCTGAGGTAACTTCAAAATATTTAGTATGACCACGTTTATTCTGAACCTATATTTGGTGGATTTGCTCAATGAAAACTTTATTATGATGGAATGTCTCAGATGTGGCCAGACATCATAAGGAAAGCTAAGGAAGGAGGTTTAAATCTTATCCAGACTTATGTCTTCTGGAATATCCACGAGCCCGTTCAAGGCCAGGTAATTAACATTCATATTAAGAGGTGCACATTATGTTCATTCATTATTGTGCCAAATGGTTAGAATTATAATGGTTGTGTATGTATATGCAGTTCAACTTTGAAGGGAACTATGACGTGGTCAAGTTCATCAAGGAAATTGGTAGACAGGGCTTGTATGTCACCCTCAGAATTGGACCATACATCGAGGCTGAATGGAATCAAGGGTATACATATATCTTCTAATGGAGTAATTATCTATAATTTTTGTTCATCATATTAATATAATGACTTTTACTGATCATGGAACAGAGGATTCCCATACTGGCTAAGGGAGGTTCCAAACATCACATTCCGTTCTTACAACGAACCATTCATTGTATGTATTCACAATTTACAGGCGAAAACATAGAGTATAATTCTCTTCAAGTAAATACAGACGCTTAATTGTTTTATCTTTCTCTTAATTTGCAGCACCACATGAAAAAGTACTCAGAAATGGTCATTGAATTGATGAAAAAGGAAGAGTTGTTTGCACCCCAAGGAGGCCCCATCATCATGGCTCAGATCGAAAATGAGTACAATAATGTTCAACTAGCTTACAGAGACAATGGGAAGAAATACGTCGAGTGGGCTGCCAATATGGCTACTTCGTTGTACGATGGAGTCCCGTGGATCATGTGTAAGCAAAAGGATGCCCCTCCACAAATCGTACGTTTTATCTCTTCTTCAAATATGGTTAATTAGTTAAAATGTGAAAAAACATGTACATAACTCTGTTTTCAATATTCCCAGATCAACACATGCAATGGAAGGCAGTGTGCAGATACTTTCACAGGCCCCAATGGTCCTAACAAACCTTCTCTATGGACTGAAAATTGGACTGCCCAGTAAGTATATGATCCTTTTTCTAATGTCTAATTAATTTTATGTCTAGATTCTAACATTTGGAGAAAAAAACAATGATTTACAGATATAGGACATTCGGAGACCCACCATCACAAAGAGCAGCAGAAGATATTGCATTTTCTGTAGCCCGTTTCTTCGCAAAGAATGGAACTCTTACAAATTATTACATGGTATAAATATATAGTACTCTTTCCATTTGATTATTTTCTCACAAACCTTAATTGGTCATATCTGAATTAATTACACTCTGGTTTTCCAGTACTATGGTGGAACCAACTATGGAAGAACAAGCTCATCTTTCGTGACAACTCGTTACTATGATGAAGCTCCCCTTGATGAATTCGGTTAGTGCTAGTGCTACCATTAAATTCTATGCACCGACGGTGTAAAACATGTTACAAACTGACTCAAAATGTTTAACTCAAGGGATATTTTTACATCTTTTCAGGTTTGTTTAGGGAACCAAAATGGAGTCATTTGAGAGACTTGCACAGGGCTTTGAGGCTATCCAGAAGGGCTCTCCTTTGGGGAACTCCCTCTGTACAAACAATCAACCAAGACCTTGAGGTAATTATAAAGAATTTATATTGTAATTGATCCTAAACAAGCTCTTCTATATATATGCTAAGAAACTTTGTTCAAAACATTGTTACTATTTTACAGGTTACAGTTTATGAGAAGCCAGGAACTGATTGTGCTGCCTTTTTAACCAACAATCACACAAATAATCCCGCCACCATCAAATTCAGGGGTAAAGACTATTACCTACCTGAGAAATCCGTTAGCATTCTCCCTGATTGCAAGACTGTTGTCTACAACACTCAAACGGTAAATTTTACATAGTAAACTAGATATCAGTTATTTGATGATATAAAAGAATTCCGCATTAGAATTTCAACTTTTTTTTGTTACGGAAAACAGATTGTCTCCCAACACAATTCAAGGAACTTCGTGGCATCAGAGAAGGCAAAGGATCTTAAATGGGAAATGTACCAAGAAAAAGTCCCAACCATCAGTGACTTGTCACTTAAGAACAGGGAACCTTTGGAACTATATACTTTGACAAAGGATACTTCAGATTATGCTTGGTACAGTACAAGGTAATTACAATTAACATTTGTCATTGTCTTTTTTATTTTCTAATCTTAATTAATCAATTTGAGTTTACTCTAATGCTGGAATTGTTACATAACAGTCTCACCTTAGATCGCCATGACTTGCCCATGAGGCCTGACATCCTCCCCGTTCTACAAATCGCAAGTATGGGTCATGCATTGGGTGCCTTTGTTAATGGAGAATTTGTTGGTATGTAAATTATTGGTTATAGTCTGTTAAATTGCATCGATAATGTAAAAACTCTTTAGTTAACATTTGTTGGTACTACAATTCAGGGTTCGGACATGGTAACAACATCGAGAAGAGCTTCGTCTTCCAAAAGCCTATCGTGTTGAAACCTGGAACTAACACCATCTCAATTCTGGCTGAGACAGTTGGCTTCCCGGTATTCTTTTCTTCCTGATCAATACCCCTCATTTTGAAGCCCCTTCGGTAAAATACTGGCTCCGCCACTGTTAGTAGGTCACTTATCAACAATTTTTTACAAATACAGAATAGTGGAGCCTACATGGAAAAGAGGTTTGCTGGACCCAGAGGTGTGACCATTCAAGGTCTGATGGCTGGAACCCTTGATATAACTCAAAACAACTGGGGACATGAGGTACACATATACAATACATAATTATATATTTGATCTTTCTCAACCTTCAGAAGATATATAATGGTACTAATTGATAACCAAAATTATTGTTGGTCATTTAACAGGTAGGTGTATTTGGAGAAAAAGAGCAATTGTTTACTGAAGAGGGTGCAAAGAAAGTACAATGGACTCCAGTAACTGCTCCTAAAGGAGCTGTTACTTGGTACAAGGTAAGCACAGAAGTATTTCTTTATTAAATCGTATAATCAAATAATTTTGTACTATCAATGTATATAACTTAAATTCTTCTTGTTCTTGGACCCACAGACCTATTTCAATGCACCTGAAGGCACCAATCCATTGGCCGTGAAAATGGACAAAATGCAAAAGGGTATGATGTGGGTCAATGGTAACAGCCTTGGTCGTTATTGGTCATCTTTCCTCTCCCCTCTTGGACAGCCCACTCAGTTCGAGTAAGTATATCAGTGAGAACTCCACATAAAAATTCCTAAACAGTCTCAAAATATGAAAAGTGTAACATATTTTACGTGTGATATTTCAGGTACCACATTCCAAGAGCTTTCTTGAAGCCAACCAACAATCTCCTAGTCATCTTTGAGGAAACCGGTGGTCACCCAAAAGACATCGAAATCCAAATAGTAAACAGAGACACAATCTGCAGTATCATCACCGAATACCATCCTCCTAATGTTAAATCTTGGGAGAGATCTGGTACTGATTTCGTCGCAGTTGTGGAAGATCTCAAGGCAGGAGCACACTTAACTTGCCCAGACAACAAAATCATCGAGAAAGTCGAGTTTGCTAGCTATGGTAATCCAGATGGTGCCTGCGGAAACTTGGTCGTTGGAAATTGCAATTCTGCCAAGAGTATCCAAGTTGCAGAACAAAATTGCTTAGGGAAAAACACATGCACAATCCCAATTGAGAGAGAAATTTACGACGAGCCGAGCAAGGACCCATGCCCTAACATCTTCAAGACTTTGGCTGTTCAAATGAAGTGTGGGAACAAGAAGTAGGGCTATAGGCTGAATGTTGGCTATGACATATAAATGTATATAGTAGAACTTCATGCCTTGTATTCACAACTTTTTTATCTTAAATAAAACCGCAATTATTGCAGCCATGTTTAGTCTTTCAATTATATTCCCTTCTTATTATGGTAAGGAATAAAACTTGTTGGGTTTCTTTAAAGGCTAAGATTTAAAAGACAAAGTATAATGTGAATTGAGAAATGATGGGAAATAGAATGGAGGGAAAAATGAAATTTGAAGAAAGTCCATTTCTCCTTCGTTGGTAAGGAAGATGATAACTTTGTCCTTATATATAGAAACATTTCTTTTGACTCTTAAACAGTTGAGAAGAGGGTCTCCCCGTGAGTTTTCATCGGCACTTGGCTTTGACTTTCGCACAATTATTTAAAATTTCTGCACCGAAAAGACACAACTTTTCGTGAAAATATATTTTAGCACCACTTTGTTCCTGACTGTTTTGGTAACGAAATCCTCCTTCCTAAAAGTAGAAAGTATTTTTGCTTCTTCTTCTACTCACTTTTCCGCATCTGTTTTAAAGAAAAAATAGTAAGTGTCATGTGATTTACTCTGTTTGTTGAGTTTGCTGATTTTGATTACCAGAATTGCAGAATAGTGTTCCATTCTATCCTGGGAGGAATTAATCCAAACCTTGGACAATTGTAAGGGGATTAAATTCTTTAAGGAAACAATATTTTCTGTAGTCTTGGAACTTTTGTATGAGGTAAAATCAGGCTAAAGACACGTGACACCAATGAAGGGGCCGACACAGGGTCTCATCGCGACTAAGGGAGCTAAGTCACAAAGGATCCCTTCGAGATGACAATGATAAATATGTCCTCTCGTGATTGATAAGGATCAGGGAGTCGTCACCCACAATGACATGGCAAAAAAGACAAACAAGGGACCAAACTGTTAGACTGCTCAGATGCGTGGACGAGCTCGTATGGAGCTAAATAGTGTAGGAATATTAGCTGGCGCTCCCTCTAACATATTGAATGCGTGGCACACGGACATAGGATTTAGTACTTTAGGGCTCTAGTGATATATTTTAGTTGGCCATGGCCTAACATTGTACCCTATAAATAGTCGACCCTCTTCACTTGTAAAGGGAGCCTGACTCCCATTCTCTTAATCAATACAATAGCTTTCTTGGTCTTCAAGCATTTTACTTTACTGGTCTATTCTTCTACTTTGGTGGAAGTTCAGATAGTCGAGGAGCTGATCTCAGGATCGTTTTCACTCGCTAAGAACATGCCTATATTCGCTTGGATCATCCTCACTCGCTAATAACATGCCTATATTTGCTTTCTTAATTTGCTTATTGTGTTTATGTTATATTTTTCATATTTACATTATCTTCTTCTAACCAAACTACTTGTAAACCGAACTTAAAATAAGGTTAAATTATAATGCATATTCTTGACTCACCTACAAATTCAACTGTATCAAATTCATGGTAGACAGTTTGGCACCCACCGTGGAGCCAGAGCAACTGTGTGGGTTTAAATTTGTTTTTCCTTGCTAGCTTTGTTGTTTTTTTGTTTTACAGGTAGTAGGGTATGGCTAACGACAGAGTACGAGTTGAGAACGTGGCCGCAAATGAGGAGGCAGTGAGAACTTTGCTTCCTGGCTTGACAAATTCTAGTGGACAAATTATCCACCAGAATGAGGAACACCTGCCCCTTCATGTGGACATGACTTACGTGAATACGCAACAAAAGGGTCGTAGGCCTCTCGACGAGAAGAAAGAAGTAGAGGAAAGAACGGTTGGCCTGGAAGGCCTTCAAAAGATCCTCAAAACTTTTACAGACTTCCATAAGGAGTTGATGACCAGGATGGAGGTTCAGGATAAGAGAATGGATAAACTCCAGGGAAGTCTAGCCCAGGAAACTCCAAATGTTTCAAGGGAAATTAGGGGAACGCTCTCGACGATGTGGAGCTTGATGATAGGTGAAAGAACGCAAGGCAGAGGAGGCAGAATCCGAAATCGATACCATAGTTTCCTCGGGAGCAGCCATGTTAGAACTGCTGAGAAAGGTGATGAAGTTCAATTTGCAAAACTTTAGTCTCGCATAAATCACATCCTGGGAGCACCACCTATCCTAAAAGGGACAGACTCGAAGAGTTACACCAAAGTACCCTACATGGCCAGTGCGTTGACTAAACCTATACCGAAGAGATTTAAGATGCCGAACATCCCTAAATACGATAGGACGTCAGACCCTCAGGAGAATTTTTTATTCTTCATAATAGCTGTGAAAGGAAATGATCTGACGAAGAAACAGGCTGAGTTTGTAATAGTGAAAAAGTTTGGGGAGACTCTGTCGGGAGGAGCTCTAGTCTGGTATTTCCTTTTACCCCAAAAAATTATTGATTCATTTAATATGTTGGCAAACAGTGTTGTCAAGGCTAATGCAAGATCCAAAAAGGTACAGTACTAGAAGGGAGACATTTTCAAGATAGAACAAGGAGACACAGAGCTGCTCCAGGTAGGGGTGGACATTCGATTATTCGGTTCAGTTTTTTAAAATTTCAGTTTGATTTTTTTGGTTTTTGGTTATGGGAAAGGGGTACTGAAAACTAGTTCGATTCAGTTTTTCCAAATTCGGTTCAGTTCATTTCGATTTATATTCAGTTATGGGCCTGCTTAATGGGCTATTTTTTATTCGTAAAATAGGCTATTTTTTAAAGTAAAAAAATAATTTATATTTTTTTACTTCAAAATAGACCATTTTTTATATGATGGGCTTGTATCGACTTACCACTGCCAGTGAAAATTAATTTGATATCAAAATTTAAATGCACTATTATTGCTACCAAATGCATATTGCAGTTGATCTTGGGCATATTTATATACCCGTTTATCATATTTTACCCATATTTACCTTATGTTTTAAGAAAGTTCCTTACTATATATTGTGTATTTTGAGTTGAATTGCTATATGATGTACTAAAATACATGATTAGATGATTTTAGGTAATGTGACGCGGGAAACTAACCATTGGAAGATGAAACGGAAGAGTAAAGCATGGAAGCAACTTAGTGCAATGATCGGGAGCGAACAAAAAGAGAAACTGGACAGTGGTGCCTTTGTGGGGCGCTGCTCTAGACCCCAAACTTCAGAGGGACGCCATTGGCGCGATGGTGGGGCGCTGCCCCATGGCCAAAACTTCTGAGGACCAAGTCTGGTGCCTTGATGGTGCGGTGCGCCAACCCCCTACGCAACGTGAATTTTCAGCTTTCTTCTATTCCGACTCCAAGAAGGAAAAAGGGTTATTTCCCAAGCCTTATAAATAGAACATTGTGCGTCTTTTGTAAGATTTCCATCATATTTTCAGAGCATAAGACAGAGAATAGAATTCACCATTAGGTTTCTTTTCTTCTTCCTTTTCTTAGCCTTTACTTTGGATGAAAACAATATTATTTGTATTTTTGATTAGCATGAGTGGCTAAGAACCCTTGTTCTGGGTTTACAGCTACAAACACATGATTAGTAGTATAAAATTGAATTGATTAGTTTTTTTTCCATTACTAGTTGTTCTTATATTCCTGTGTTTAGTATTTTAATGCTTGAACGCTATTAAGATAAATCTATAATTTTGTTGTGAACTCGGGAGAAGGATCAACAAGATAGACCGAGGAATATAGGGAGCAAAGCCTCTCTTTTGTAACGTAAAGGGTAGGTTCGCAACTAGGATAGGAATATACCTAGAACGCCTTGTTTGGTTTATACAGAAAGATAATATAAATGCGTTCGGAATAAGATGTCACATTCCCACTCAATGATATAGTTGTGATGCTATTCTGGATAGGCAATTAGAGGCTCAAAAGATCATGTAACACCCTAGAAATTCTAAGCCTAGAACTAGCCCAGAAAACTTAAAATTTTAAACTGTCCAAGCCAAATTAGGAACCACGGACCAGTTCCACGGGTCGTGGAACAGTCCACGAACCGTGGTTCCCATCCGTGGAATTAGTCCTGCAGACCAGTCCCTCAGAACCCAAACCACGGACCAAGTTCACGGACCGTGAACAGGACCACAGGCCATGGCCTCGTGGAACTCAGTCAAAGACCAGCAAGTTGGGGTCAGTTTCACGAGTTGGAACCATGGACCGTGGAACAGTCCACGAGTCGTGGATTCCACTCGTGGAACTCAGACCTGAGGGTCATCAAATCCCTTAGGAACCATGAGCAGGTTCCACGAGCCGTGAACCTAGCTCGTGGTTATCAAACCCGCAGTCAGGAATAAAAGCTCAGGAACCACGATAGGGTTCCACGAGTTGTGGAAGCTTCCACAAACCATGGAAACCTGTCCGTCAAAGCCAGTCGCGAATTTTCCAGTAGTTTTTAAATTAGTTTCTTAGGGGTATTTTAGACCTTTCCTTTCTATTTTAGCTCCGACTATAAATAGTCTTAGGCTTATTTTATTAAGTCTAATCCTCCAAAACACATCAGTTTCCTTATTCCTCCTCTCAAGTCAGAAAAGAGCGTTCTTCTCCAAAGTTTCAGACTTAGGGCTTTCTCCTCCAAGTTTCAACTTCATATTTTCTCGAAGAATCTCCTTCTACCAGGTATGTGGGTATTTAGTAAGGTTTAGTCCACCCTTATGCCCAAAAGCTCTCAGTTTTTTTTACAATTTTTCGTGAATTTAAGAACTAGGGTTCCTACCCAATTATGCAAATTCTTCTAGGATTTAGTTCTTATGATTCTCACATGATTTATATCCTGCTTTATAGGAATTGCAATATGTTTTAATAATTTTCATGAGTTTCCACCATGACTTGAGAAATCAAGAAAATTAGCCCTAAATTGTAGGATTTTTTAAAGTATTAGATTTCCTTCAAAATTCAACCTAGATTATCAGTATGAGTTTTAAAAGCAGAATTTAGCCAGTTTTTAGTCTACTACAACATTTCATAAAAATAGAGATTTCAAACTAGTCTAGTCCTGACTTAGAAACTCAAGACTCCACTTTAAAAATGAGCTATTAGTATTCAATTTGGGAGTAGTGTTTAGCACCGAGTTGGACCAGGGTTCAGCGTACCCTTAAAGTCCCAGAACTACGTGCCACCGTAGGTTATTTAGCCCCTCAGTTGGGCCTCAGAAATAGTAATCATATCAGCCATGCCTTTATACCCTGGCAAGGTACATTGGGTCCTCTCGATGGAGCGTATACATCGGACTCCACATTTATCTCACTTGGTTTATGTCGGTTAATAGACTCTCCCACAGTGTTAGTTTTAGTAATATGCATTCGGCCCTCAGTTATGTTTACTTTCAGCTTTTAGCATATTTCCAGATTACTCTTGCATTTCAGCTATTTATGCGTGATTATATTTTGGGCCTATGTACTACAATTTAGTTTAGTTTATAGCTTTTCAGTATTTTAGTATATTTACATTTTAGCCAGCCTTGCATATCCCTCATGCTCAGTACATTCAAAGTACTGATGCATATTCTATGTGCTGCATCCTATCGTGATGTAGGTTCAGGTTCTCAGCTTCAGCCTCGAGGTTATCTCGCCCGGTGCCATATCAGTCACAGTCAGTGGTGAGTCCTTATCATCCGAGGATATATCTTTTACATGCTTTTTGAGTTAGTCAGCTTGTCCTTATTTTCAGTACTTGGAGTTAGTTGGGGGCTTCTCCCAGTAGCTCATCAGTATTAGAGGCTTTTATACATAGAGTCAGGCTTCAGCTTATGCAGTTTAGTTAATTTTTAAACAGACTATCATTTCAGATATTTTTAGATTCATTATTCCTTTCAGTCATGATTTATTCAATATGTTTCCATTTGTTTAGAATTATATTCAATATGCTTGTGATATGCCAGTTTCAGGGTTAGCTTGGGGTCACTTGTGATCCTAGGTCCCATGTTATGTCTAGGGGCTAGTTTCAGGGCGTGACAACCCATAGTTGTAAAATCAACCCCGAAATTAGCAACTAGGTAGACGAATAAGTCAATTCAAGTGAATACTACTTATGATTGCATAATAAAGCTGTAACCCTGGAATTCTCTCTAAAATTAGAACAACGATCATTATTTACTTGCTTTGAATTCTCTCATTTTGTTTTAGATTGTTAGTTAATACAAACTCATACTTCAATTACTTTCCTACTTGTTTATTCTAGCAGTATACAGAATATTTAGAATGTCTGTTAAGTCATAAATCTCTTAGGTACGATATCTAGACTAACCAATCGATATTACTTGGACAACCACGTATACTTGCGTGTGAGTGGGAAGTCGCTAACAAGTTTTTAGCGCCGTTGCCGGGGACTTAGAAATTAGCAAATTTCTAAATTTTCTTATACGACTTTATTATTTAAGTACTGATAACTTGATCTTAGCTTTTTGAAAATCTGCAGCTACATACTTTGAATTGTCAACACACTGGCAAGGATGAAAGACTTAGTGGAACCACATCCTAACCTGAACGATTATTTCACCAAAGGAGAAGGGCAACAACACTTTATCCAATCAAGTTTCAGGAGGTGGTTGATAATCTGACCTAGTTAGTTGAACAACTTGAAGTTGCTCCCGTGGAAATGGCAGCACCAAGGCTAGTGCGAGATGTGGCAATCCCACTTGTAACTATTGTCACCAACAGTATTCGAAAGCCCACAACAGGTGGTCGCTTTGAACTCAAGCAGAATATGGTGCAACTATTGCTCACCAATGGTCAGTTCACAGGCTTATCACATGAGGACCCGCAACAGCATATCCAGAATTTTTTGGAAATCAGTGATACTTTTATATCAACTGGAGTCAGAGAGGATTATGTGAGGCTGACATTGTTTTCATTTTCCCTCCTTGGGGAAGCAGAGAGATGGTTAAAGGTTGAGCCGCCAAACTCCATCACTTTATGGAATGATTTGGCCAGGAAATTCTTGATGTGCTTCTTTCCATCGGGAAAGACAGCCAGGCTGAGGAGCAAAATATTGAGTTTCAGGCATAAAGATGGTGAGAATCTCTATCAGGCATGAGAGAGATTTAAGTCCCTTCTCATGGACTGTCCTCATCATCAACAGATAAAGGATGCGTTGGTCCACACATTCATTGAAGGGATTGATTCTCATTCGAAGATACTGCTAGACTGTGCTGCAGACTGCAAGCACTAGAGAAGACCTATGACCAGTTGTACACTCTTCTACAAAGGATAACACAGAGTAATCTAGAATGGAACACAGATACCAGTAGGGCTACGCCCAAAAAGGTTGCCAGGTTTCTATAGGTAGATTCCAACACGACTTTATTTGCCAAGGTGGAATCTATGGCTAATAAGATGAGCAATATAGCTACGGTCCTCAACAAGTTAGCTCTTAGAAATAATCAGGCACAAGTGAATGCATTGTAGCCTGCAACTCTTCAGTTTTGCGAGACTTGTGAAGGGGACCATCTATCAGAAGATTGTGCAGCAAATCCGGATTCTGTGAACTTTGTAGGGTATTCTCAAAGAGGTGGAAATCAAAATTTTGGCAATGCATACAATGCAAACTTAAGGAATAATTTGTCATATGGAAACAACCAAGGTCATAATCAGTTTAGGAACCAAGGTCTGAATCAGCAGTTTGCAAATAACAATAAGCTCGCAGCCTTACCCAACAACATAGAAGATATGCTAAAGATGATCATGGAAAGTCAAGCTAGCACTGAAGCAGAGATGAAAGATGAGAGAACTTCTATTCAGAACTTAGAAAAGAAAATGGGTCATCTAGCTGGATCACAGAATATTAGACCTCAGGGTGGTCTTCTGGGAGATACTGATCCAAACCCTAAGCAAGTGAATGTAGTCATGACCCTAACCGGTAGAATGTTAGAAGAACTTGCGCCAAAGAAAGTAGAGCCCAAGTAGTGAAAATTGCAGTAGAAAAGACAAGATCTAGTGCCGAGACAGAGGTTAAAGAAGCTAAAATTATTGTTAAGCTTCCTCCACCATTCCCTCAGAAGTTGATCAAGCAGAAAGAGGATGCTGACTTTAAGAAATTTCTTGACCTCTTGAGGCAGGTGCACCTTAATCTCCCCCTCATAGATGTTCTTTAGGGAGTCCCAAAATATGTGAAGTACATCAAGGATATTGTGGCAAATAAGAACTGGTTCACTGAATATGCCACAGTCGCCCTTACAGAGGTATGCACTTCTAGAATTCAGAACAGGTTTCCAACCAAACTGAAAGATTCGAGAAGTTTAACGATTGAGATCACCATTGGGCAGACAGTTATAGTATGAGCACTATGTGATCTTGGGGCAAGTATCAACCTAATGCAATCTTTGGTCTTTAAAAAGATGGGATTAGGTAGTCCTCACCCCACTATAATTGTTTTGCAATTGACAGACAAATCTTTGGCTAGACCTGAGGGCATTATTGAAGATGTATTGGTGCAGATTGGATCTTTGATACTTCCGGTGGATTTTGTGAACTTGGATTTATAACTAGACCCGAAAGTTCCATTTATTTTAGGAAGTCTATTATTGGCTACAGGCAGAGCATTGATAGATGTGGCAGCAGGGTAATTCACCATGAGAGCACATGATAAGGTGGAAGTCTTCAATGTTTATAAGGCAATGAAGTTGCTTGCAATATACGAGGATTTGTAGGCTATTACTGTGGTGGACATAGAATCAGGGATACTGCTCATAACATCCAAAGATCCATTGGAAAGAGCCCTCATAGGGACAAACTTTTATGGAGATGGAGTGGCACGTGAAATGGTTTAATATTTGGAAGCAACATGGGTATTTTCTAGTACGATTGAGTTCGAGCCTCTTAATAGACCTTTGGGATCCCCTCCCAAACCATCTATTGAAGAGGCCCCGAAGTTAGAGATGAAACCACTACCACCTCATCTAAAATATGTATATTTAGGAGAAGATGATACACTACCGGTAATCCTTGTAGCCGGGTTAAATGAAGCACAAGTGAAATAATCTCTAGCAGTATTGCAGAAGAGGAAGAAAGTAATTAGGTGGCAGATGTCTGACATTCATGAGATTCATCTGGATTTTTGAATGCATAAGATTTACATGGAGGAAGGGTATAAGCCTATGGCACAACATCAGATGAGATTGAACCCTGTCATAAAACATATGGTGTGGAAAGAGATGATCAAGTGGCTAGATTCAGGTATTGTGTTCCCTATTTCAGTTAGAAAGTGGGCCAGTCCTGTTCAATGTATCCCCAAGAAAGGAGGGAAGACAGTGATAACCAATGAGAATAATGAGTTGATTCCGACACGTACAGTCACTGGGTGGATAATTTGCATGGATTACAGGAAGTTAAATGAAGCCACCCAGTACGATCACTAAGTATATTGATCAGATGTTGGACATTTTAGCTGGACAGGAGTATTTCTGCTTCTTGGATGGGTATTCTGGCTATAATCAAATAGCTATAGCATGTGAGAATTAAGAGAAAATAACGTTTACTTGTCCTTATGGCACATATGCTTTCAACCGTATGCCCTTTGGACTATGTAATACGCTGGCTACATTTCAGAGGTGTATGATGGCTATATTTTCCGACATGGTGGAAGAGATTGTAGAAGTGTTCATGGATGACTTCTCAGTGTTTGGGAATTCATTTGATGCTTTTCTTTAGAATTTAGATAGAGTATTAGCAAGATGCGAGGAGACAAATCTGGTGCTTAACTGGGAGAAGTGCTAGTTTTTGGTCACGGAAGGCATTGTACTTGGCCATAAGGTGTTAAAAATGAGGCTAGAAGCAGATCGAGCAAATAGAGGTTATTGAGAAACTACTACCTCCAGTCTCTGTGAGAGGTGTACGTAGTTTTCTTGGGCATGCAGGGTTTTATAGACGCTTCATTAAATATTTCTCCAAGATATCTAAACCAATGTGCAAGTTGCTTGAGAAAGAGGTAAAGTATGAATTCAGTGATGACTGTGTGAAGGCATTTGAAGATTTGAAGAAGCGCTTGATTGAAGCTCCTATTTTGATTGCACCAAATTAGGAGCTTCCATTCAAGCTTATGTGTGATGCCAGTGATGTTGCGGTAAGAGCTGTGTTGGGTCAAATAGTCGAAAAGGTATTTCATTCTATCTACTATATAATTAAGACGCTTGATGCGTCTCAGACAAACTACACAGTCACTGAAAAAGAAATGCTGGCCCTAGTTTTTGCTTTTGACAAATTTCTCTCCTATCTTGTAGGAACAAAAGTGATTGTGTATACGAATCATGCTGTGATCCGTTACTTATTCAACAAGAAGGATGCAAAGCCAAAACTTATTCGGTGGATTTTACTATTTCAAGAGTTTGATTTGGAGATCAGAGATCAAAAAGGCACAGAGAACCAAGTAGCGGATCACTTGTCCAGACTTGAGGATTGGTCTCATGTTCCTAATGAAGGACACATTAGAGAGGAGTTTCCAGATGAACAACTCCTAGCCTTGAGTGTTGCTGAGCTATCGTGGTATGCGGATATTGTCAACCTAGTGGTAAGTGGAGTGTATCCCCCAGAAGCTAACGCTCAGTAGAAGAAGAAGCTATATCATGACTCTTGATTTTATATATGGGAAGAGCCCTGTTTGTTCAAACAAGGGCCGAATCAAATCATTAGAAGATGCATTCCAAAAAATCAAGTAAGGGATATCTTAGAGAGTTGTCATTCTTCCCCTTATGGGGGACATCATGGAGGAGAGCGCACAATGCAGAAGGTGTTACAGTCAGGCTTCTACTGGACTACTTTGTTCAAGGATGCGACAACTTTTATCAAAGGGTGTGATCAGTGCCAGAGGACTGGAGCTATTTATAGAAGGCATGAGATGCCTTTTGCAGAAAATCCTTGAGGTAGAAATCTTCGACGTATGGGGAATTTACTTCATGGGACCCTTCCCACCTTTTTTTGGTAATAAGTATATACTTGTTGCAGTGGATTATGTGTCTAAGTGGGTAGAGGCTACAACTATTCCTACCAACGATGCAAAAGTGGTGGTGAAGTTTGTCAAAAAGCATATATTCACATGATTCGGTACTCCACGAGCGATGATCAGTGATAGTGGAACTCACTTCACTAGTAACTGGTTCAGAAAATTATTAGCTAAGTATGGGGTGTGTCACAAAGTAGCTAATGCGTATCATCCCCAAACTAGTGGGCAGGTTGAGGTCTCGAATCAAGAAGTAAATCAAAACCTCGAGAAGACAGTGAATGCACAAAGGAAGGATTGGGCTTAGAAGCTTGATGATGCATTATGGGCGTATCGAACTGCATACAAAATGCCCATTGGTGCTTCTCCTTATCGGCTTGTATATGGTAAGGCTTGTCATCTGCCAATAGAGTTGGAACACCAAGCCTATTGGGCTATAAAGAAATTGAATCTTGATGAAGAACTGGCTGGACAGAAGAGGCAGTTGCAGCTTAATGAACTTGATGAGTTTAGGTTGCAAGCATATGAGAATGCCAAGCTCTACAAGGAGAAGACCAAGAGGTGGAATGATAAACAACATCCTTCCTCGCTCGTTTAAACCTGGTCAAAGAGTCCTATTCAATTTGATACTGTAACCTTTCCCTGGGAAGCTTAAGTCCAGGTGGTCTGGACCATTCGAGGTAGTAAGGATGACATCGCATGGCGTAGTTGAGCTTTGGACGACCGACAAAATGGGTACGTTCTTGGTTAATGGTCAAAGAGTGAAGCACTATTGGGTTGAGCATGTGGACAGGGAGAAAACCTCAATCACCCTGTTGGATGAGTAATTTTTGAGATGCGTTGTGCCACAATGTTAAATCAGGCGCTGCGTGGGGGCAACCCACGAATGTATTATAATAGCGTAGGACAAAATCAACAAATATACAACAAGATGTGTCATGCCATGACCAAACCCAAGGTACTAGGTGGGAGGCAACCCACTATTTTCTAATGGGTTTGTTGTTTTGTAGGGAAAATACAGGGCAAAGACGATAATTGGGGAAGGTAAGTAACAATAAATATGTCCTTGGAGGCCTGTAGAATGTCTGGCGCGCTGCCCCATGAGGTAAACTTTCAAAGGGCATGTCAGGAATGTCCTTGGCGCACTGACCCATGGGGAAACCCAGTAGGGCGCATCCTTGGCGCGCTGCCCGAAGCAAAAATTTAGGCGGGCACCTTCGTGGTGCGCTGCCCCAGTGGCCAAACTTCTGAGGGACAACTTTGGCGCTACGCTGGCGCGCTGACCCAAGGGGCTAACTTTATAGCACCCATTTTGGTGCTATACAGGCGCGCTTCCCCAACACCAAACCCAGGCGTCCCAACTTAAAAAGCGGGGCGGGTCAAGGGTCAACCAACCCGAGACCCGAAAACCTTTAAGCCCCACTCTTTAAAAACCCCTAGTTTTCTTATTTCCCCTCTACTCATTCCTTTGGAGCGCCTCCCCCCTCCACTTTTACTCTCAAAATTTTTCTTCTTCCTCCATTGTTGCTCCCTTCAAGGTTGAACATCTTCCATCAATTCTGAAGGTAAGTTCTTCTACTACTTTCTAGCACTCCCTACTTCTTGCTTTTGCTTTCCATTGTCAAGACTTGTATGTATGAACTAGTTTCACCATGTTGGGAGAACTAAAAAAAAATTTCCACCATGGATGGAAGCTTGAAATTCAAAATACACCTACAAAAGAAGATTATTTTTGTGTATGCACTAGTAATGGTGGATTTCAAATTTTTTTCTTATTGTTTTGTTTGTGGATCTTGATTTTATGGAAAGCAAGTAAGTAAGTAGGAGAAGATAGGTCACTCAAAGTTTTCAAGAAAAATGGTGAAATTGTACCACATTGGGTGAAGTAATGTGGCCATGAATATTGTGTAATCTTGAAAAAGCGATAGTAACTACATGAGAATTGTTTGGTAAATAATTGTGGGAATTTGTTGGTTGATATGGTGTCATAGGGTGATGGATACAAAATTTTGTTAAAGGAGGGAAGTCTGAGTACCTCACATCAATAACCTATAGACACCATGCTAGCAAATTAAGTGTGGGGTTATTATGACCCTATCAAAACACTAATTTTGCTAGTCTTGATTGTATTGGGCTGATTTGTGTGAATTGTGTGCTTACAGGTACAATACCACCACGAGGAAAGAAAGCTGACATAGAGGGTGCAGGAAGCAAGCGGTCCCAAAAAGGGGAAGAGTCTGGGTCAATAGCTCCAGCAGCCCCACGGGCACCCCCGCGAAAGTTCAGAAAATGAGCTATCAAAACATATGGGGAAGATTGATTTGAATCACAAAAGGAGGCGAAGTACCTGGAGGATGAACATGTTGATGAACCAAGGTTACAAGCCGAATTTCCCCACATTCATAAAATGGTTTATCAGTTGGGCATCTAATATATCTTCTAAGACCAGGGTGCATGCAACCTCACTCGCATCCGCGAATTCTATGCAAATTGGGACACGGATCAGGGAAAGAGTCACCAAGTGATGGTTCCAGGAAAGAAAATAAAATTCACAACTCGAGCACTGAATGAGTTCTTATGGACACCGCATTTGGATATTCACCCATTCTTAGAAATGGATGAAAATCCTCCATATAGAGATATCTGACACACACTTTATGGCATAACTTCCATAGCCCGATGGAAGAGAAGAAAGGACAATGGGCGATATGCCACATTGAATTATGCTTATTTCAATCAGGAAGCAAGGGTGTGGTTCAAAATTATTTGTAGTACCCTCCTTCCATGCAAGCACACTTCCGAGGTTATTAGAGAGTGAGTAGTTCTGGTGTACATACTGATGAAAGGGATGCCTATCAATGTTTCTTTAGTTCTGCGCCACAACATGATAAAATTCAGGAATAACAAGAGGTGGCATTATTGCTATGGTGGGTTGGTGATTTATTTTCTGAAAAAGGATGACGTCGAAGACGAGTTACATGACATAGCCCCTCCCAGATTTACATACTTAGTGAGTCAGAAAGTGGATGTCTCAAAGACCACGGCCCAGGACACTTCACACAGGCCTGTACTCTCTGGCATTGAGAGACAGGCAAAAGACGATAGTTGGATTGGCCGAATGTTCGAGATGGAGGAGCTGTAGTTGAGGATTGGCGGTCAACCTGTGACCGATGAGGAGATGACTGAAATGAGAGACAGGTACCCATTGACCAACAATGCCATGTATATATGCAAGATGGGTCCTGCATTCCAAGAGCCACTGGATGATGATGAGCCGGCCATACATGCCATAAATGATGACGAGGATGATGAGGTTGATGATGCAGGCACATCTTTGATGGCAGTTGATAACACCACAACTGAGGAGGATCAGGAATTCATTCCCGATGATGATGAGGATGACGCCTAGAGGCACATGGAGTTCATTCTCTCACTCTTTACTTCTGTATTAAATTAAAGCACTGGGGATAGTGCTATGTTTAAGTGTGGGGTGGGAGGATAGAATTCCTTTGATTTTCATTGCTAAATCTTAAGAGTGTAGTAGGCGTCGTATGACTAGTTTTTGCTGATTAAGGATGATGGTTGGTAGTATGCTTCATTATGTTTGTTTTATTTTTAGGTTGGGTTCCTCGACTTTTGTTTTCGGTTCTTTTCCTGAGGATAGTCCCTTTGAATCGGGTATTTTTTTTTTCAGGATAGATTTTTTTAGGTAAGTCGTAGTAGTAATGACTTGTCCCGATGATGGATGGATGACAACCGTCTTAAGGAAAAATTAGTCATAGGATTGTAGGATTAGGAGCCTTGTCTTTGGAACTTAGAAATTCCACTTGGAGTCTTAGCTAGACGTCATGGGTAGTTCATGTGAGGCCATGCAAGTGAGTGAGAATTTCATTAGAGACACATAGGCTCTTTAAGTAGACTCAAAGAATGAAGAAAACAAGCTTAATTGTATAAAATCACTCAATGTGTTTGTGTATGAGCATGCAAGTGTAATCTTTGAATATATGAATCATGGTGCCGTGTGTGAGAGTTTTTGATTGGTTTCTTGAATAAAGTGGCATCTAGAACTTGCCCCGTGTATGTGTGAATTTTGACTAGCATGAAATTTTTGGGATATGATTAAGGCAGTTTCTTGAAAAGCCATTTTTCTTGTTTCTTTGATGATTGTTTGTGCCACCTTGACATTACCACTAGTGAAGCCCCTTTGAGCCTTAAAACCTATTTCTTTGTCAAGTCGCATAAAGAGCCTATCCACTTTATTGATATCCTATTAATTTGATTCGAATGAAAGTCCCTAATGCAATGTGTAATTGAAAAGTTATTAAAAAAAATAGGGAAACGAAAGGAGAAGGGTAGATGAAAGGGAAGGTGAATGTAGTGAAAGAAAGAATTGGAGCCCGTTTAAAAAGTGCAAAGTTCTTGTTGTTAGGAGTCAAAAGAAAAGAAAGAAAATAAATAAATAAATAAAAAGGTTTGCTAGCAACAAGTACGCATCAACTAAAGGGCGAAAATTAGTTAAAATAAGTGATAGTGCAAGAAGGTATGAACATAAAAGGAAATAAGGAAGAAGGAGAAAGAAAGAGTAAATGGAGTGTCTTGAACATGTGCAACAGGAAAAAGAGTCACTATGTACCTAAAATTATCCTACCCGTCCCGAAGCTGACATTATAACCAAATAAAAGTCCTTGTGATTCCATGAATGTAATTTCTTTGTTAAGTTCACGATATACTAAGGGCAAGCCTATGCCATATTATAATATGTTTGAAATATTATTTGAGAGAGTGAGTGCTTTATTGATTCAAAATGCCCCATTGAAATTAAATTTGTATGAATCAAATAGGGGGGTAATACTAAATTATGAGGGCACTCATGGCATATATTTGGTAGTGTTATTACTTGTTTTGTTTACAGATGAACATGTTGGCCCAACATTTTGGTAAAGAGTCGGTTATAAAGGGTGTGTTGTTTCAAGTGAAAGATCTTAGTGCTAAAAGGTTGTATGGATATTGCTTGATGGATGAACTATGAAAGAATGATTAAAAATAGTCTAGTTGCTTGCAAGTGAGGATGAAAAGTTCCTTAGGTGTTTATGGTGAAGCATAGCATAGATGGTAGTGTGTTGTTCGAGAACAAACAAAGGGTTAAGTGTGGGGTGGTGATCTTGGGCATATTTATATGCCCATTTATCGTATTTTCCCCATATTTACCTTATGTTTTAAGAACACTCCTTACTATATATTGTGTGTTTTGAGTTGAATTTCTATATGATGTACTAAGACACATGATTAGATGATTTCAGGTAATGTGTCGCGGGAAACTAACCATTGGAAGATGAAACGAAAGAGTAAAGTATGGAAGCAACTTTGTGGAATACTCGGGAGCAAACAAAAAGAGAAACTGGGCAGTGACGCCTTGATGGGGAGCTGCCCCAGACCCCAAACTTCAGAGGGCCTCCATTGGCGTGATGGTGGGGCGCTGCCCCATGGCCAAAACTTCTGAGGACCAAGTCTGGCACCTTGATAGCACGGCGCGCCAACCATTACCCGTCGTGAATTTCCAGCTTTCTCCTATTCCGACTCCAAGAAGGAAAATGGGTTATTTTCCAAGCCCGATAAATAGAACATTGTGCGTCTTTTGTGAGGGTTCCATCATATTTTCAGAGCATAAGGCATAGAATAGAATTCACCATTAGGTTTCTTTTCTTAGCCTTTACTTTGGATGAAAATAATATTATTTGTGTTTTTGATTAGCATGAGTGGCTAAGAACCCTTGTTCTGGGGTTACTGCTACAAACACATAATTAATAGCATAAAGTTGAATTGATTAGTTCATTTGTCATTACTAGTTGTTCTTGTTGACACCCAATTTTTACCCGCCACATTACAAATTAATTTGGAGCTTTTTAAATTTTTAAACAATTCTCGAAATAATGGTTTTGACAAAAAAGGGATAATTTTTTTTCAAATCAGCTTTACCAATGATTCTCAGTGATGATTATATTTTTTCATAGTTTACATATGAAATTTATATAAATTACTTAAAGAATTATTTCAAAATTTGATTCTATAAGAAAATCTCTTTAAAAGGCTAAACCTGTAATTTTTCTCCAAAATTAACTCAAATGGGAGTTAATAAAAAATTGATTTTATAATTAATTAAAGAGGTAATTATGTGTAAAATATGATAATTGTTTTGAATTGTTTTAATTTATTGAAGATCAAAATTAATTTCAACTAATTCATCTCTAAGCCTATTATTTCAATTATAGCCAATTCCTTTTAATTTGGATATGCTCCTAAATACCCCTTGCAACCCCCCTTTATTTTTCAGCTATTTGGGCCAGCAAATGACCGACCCGGCTGGCCCAATCCCTTTGTCAGCCACCCCAGCCCAACCAAATTTGCCTTAACCCGCTTCGACCCGGCCCACTTCCCCTTATATCCGCTTAACCCACCCTTTCTCCTCTTTCTCTTTCTCTCAGTTCACCAATAACCCTTTAGCCCCATCTTCTTCTTTTCTCTCAACAGACCCACCAAAACCCTAACGCCGCCTCTCATCCCTCCGTATTCTTCACCTCTCACGCGTCTCACTCTCCATGTTGTACGAGCAACGCGCCTCGTACAACACCTCAGCTCACCCAGTACACCCCTTAACACTCCTCTCTCTTTGTCGTCTCCAATAAACGACGAAAACCAGTACAAACCCTAAATATTTCTCCAACGTTCCCTAATGATTCCCAGCTCAAACGATGCTCAACGACGTCAAAATTCTCCTACGCCGTCCAAGATCTTCATCAAAATCATGCTGGCATCGTTGAGAATCCTCTAGAAGCGGCTAGATGGCGTTATATCCGCGATATGGGCGCAAATTGGTACAAGTTCGTACAAAGCCATTGCTGGAAAAGCTCATCCAGCAAAAGAATTTGAATTTCTCCTTGAGAAATTCCCCAAAAACCCCTCTGGTTCCCCCTCCCCATTTTTACCCAAAATTCCCTATAAATACCCCCCTAGCTGCATGAAAAGGAGCTGATTTTGGGGAAAGATTGGGGGTTCTGGAGAATTGTTTCTCTAACCTCACGAAACCAGTCAGCTGTTGGGGAAGAAAACACTAAGAAATTCAAAATCTAAACAGGGTTAATATTAATCTGGTGGCGGTTAGGCTTTCCGGTGAAGTTCGAGGTCCGAGTTGCTGCCCTAGAAAAGGTATAATCCTCACCCACCTCTCTTTACTGTTTCCCTTCCTTTTCTTTTGTTATGAAATGTTCAAGTTGAATGAATCTGGATTTCTGGTCTTGTTTGCTATGTTATGATATATGGAAAAATTGGTCCGCTCCATGCTGAAATTTTCTAGAACACCGTAGGAAAAAATATAAGCCCACTATGTAAAGTCCGACCAAAATACTCCAAGCCTTCCAAGTTTCTTCGAAAATCCTAAGCCTTCTAGAAACTTCCTAAAAACTCTCCGTTCTTTTCAGGAAAGGTTGAAATGGAGGTCGTGACTATGCGAGAGAGAATGCTAAGGATACGAGAGGAAATGGAGGAGGTCCAGAGAAAACATGAGAGAGTCGATCAACTTATGGAAATTACCTTAGCTCGGTCCAAGGAAGTGGAAGAGAAAACTGCCAAGGCTGATGAAAGGATTGCTGCGATTGACCAAATACTGGGAAAAACCGAGACTAAGATCGAACCAGACCTTGACATAGAACTCAAAGAATTGCTCTTAAAGATTGAGGATGTCACTGGAGGATTGGAACAAGTCAACAAAGGGAAGGAAAGAGTAACTGAAGAACCTGAAGACAATGAGCAAGTGCCCATGGAGACCACTACTGAAGGGGCCCAACTCTTTGACACGAGAGTCCGCCACTGGACCAAGGTCAAGGATGATACTATTTGGCCTTCCATCAGGCCAGGAGGGAAGCCCATCACCCTCAAAGTTCACTTCCGTGAATATACCAAAAATTCAAAGGTGATTCTCCGTTCAGAAATTTACGAGACCCTGAAAGCTATGGGGGTCCTGCATCCTGGCCAATCTGAGGGATTCAGATGTCACCCTCACAATGAGCACAAAGAATGCGCCTATCATCCACGTCGCAGAGGACATACTACCAATGAATGCAATGCCCTAAGATCCCAGATTTACCACATGATCACTAACGTCCAGATAAGACATCTATGGGGCCCCCAAACCATCCTTGCTTGTGACCAAGTTGGATATGGCATGCCCATCACTAAGGAAATGATTTCATCGATATGATTTCACTATCTTCCAGAACACTTACTATGAAATCTATACTAAGCTGGTCCAAACCAGGATCCTGGAGCCCGTGGAAAGGAGACTAAGGAAGATGCCCAGGGCTTGGCCTCAAGGGAAAGAAGTTTGCCTCTACCACAAAGGGGTCGGAGGCCATGATATCGAGACTTGTTGCCACTTTCGGGTCGATTTGGAATACCTCATTGACATGGGAAAAATCGAGCTGGAGTTTCCCCCTTATCATCCTTGAAGAAAAAATCGAGAAGAGTCTAGCAGATCCCATCATCCAGAGATGAAAGTAGCGAAAGTAGCAGAGTTTTAGCTTTCAGTTTCTTTATTTTTATTTTCGATGTCGTCTTTTACTTTCTCCTTGTATTTAGAATAGTGGATGAAATGAAATAAGACAACTTATCTATCACAAGGCCTTAATTCTCCTTCATGAGATACGTGGACAACCTTTAAGGCCCGGCCCAGGTGTTAAATAAATTGTCATTTCTCCACATCGATGAAGACGATGAAGAGTTCAGGAGAACAATAGGCAGAGATGTTACAAGATCAACAAAATCAACCTTTCCTGACAAAACCTATTAATCCCAAATCAACGGACAAAATCCTGTCCTTTGAAACGATTGAGTCAAAACCACCTGTGGACCAATTTTCCTTGACGAAAAGAAACTTTTATGTGTTTAAAGTAATTCCTATGTGTTTATTTCTCGCCATATATCTTGTATTATTTTTCACTAACAAAAAACTAACATAGCAGATTTTGATTTGTTTTTTATTTCAAAAGATAAAAGAAACCAATTTGTGTTGACAAAAATTGGATGAACACTCTTACTTCACTCGCTCAAAAGCACTTAGATCCGTCCTTTGACCCTCACTTGTCTACAGAAAGAATGACTGATAGTGAGGAAGAAAATGCCCTGGCTATAAGGGACAACGTCATCGCTAAACAGAATGAAATGATCACAGAGCATGCGAAGAAGTTAGAAAAAATGCAGGAAGAAGTGCAAAAGGCGAAAGACATGGCTAGCTTGCCAATCGCCGCCAATACTCCTGCTTTGGGCGATTCTCAGCCCCCTCCTCAAAACCCTCCACTCAATTCTCCGCAAATCGGAAATCAACCAAAGGACATCCCCCCCTCTTCCATTCCCAGGCCTTCAAATGAACCTGTCCACAATAACCCCTCCCTCGTCAGGTCCCTGTACCAGACCCATACTCCCCCTATTCAACATACTAACCAGAACAACAATCCAGGTGCCTATTTCACACGAAACCCTCAAACCTCCAGAACACTCCACAAAACACCTACAACTCCCAAAACAACCATCTTAATGCCACCAACATAGTTAACCCACATAATTTTACCCCCACATACCCAAATACTATTCCACATGTCCAGCCCCCGCCCGCGCAGAACATACCTCCCGCTTTCCATGCCATAACAGAACCATACCCCATCCTCCAGGAGAACCCTGAGCTAGATCATTATGAAGAGAAAGAAAGAGAGCTGAAGGCTACAAAAATGAAATGCGACCTCAATATGTCACAAATAAGAGAAGAAATGGCCCAGATTTGAGAGTTACGAAGTTCGCCTTATGAGAAAGGCTACGACTATGATGATCTCTGCATTCACCCTGAGATGAACCTGCCAGAAGGTTTCAAAATTCCAAAATTTGAAATCTTCAATGGTGTTGGGAGTCCCGAAGCCCATCTAAGGAGTTACTATGATCAGATGGTCGGTGCCCGAAGAAACGACGCCCTGCTAATGAGACTCTTTAGCCAAAGTCTGAATGGAGAGGCATTGGAATGGTTCGCCTCCCAAGAATTGAAAAAGTGGTTCAAGTGGAGCAATCTCGCCCGAGTTTTCTCCCAGAGATTTGCATATAACGTAGAAGTCATCCCAGATCGATATTCCCTAGGACACATCAGGCAAAAGTCAAATGAAGATTTCAGAGATTATGCTTACCGGTGGAGAAAAGAGGCCGCGAGAGTCCGGCCTCCTATGACCGAAGAAGAAATAAGCACGGTGTTTATGCGCACTCAGGAGTCTGAAGTTTATGACAAGATGATATCGACGGTAAAGGCCCAGTTCAACGACTTAGTCAAACTCGAAGAGATTGTGGAAGAAGGGCTCCGCAGTGGCAAAATCGCCAAAACCCCGGTTTCTTCAGGACCTACCGGACCCCTAAAGAAAAAGAGAGAGGAGGTATCTTCGGTATCTTTCAATCCTAGTCCAAAACCACATAAACCCTTCAGTGCTGGTTACAAGAAGCCACTTGTTCCAACAACCCCTCCTTCAGTTCCACAAAACCCTCAACCAATCTTCTATACTCCGCCAATCTACCAAACTCCCGTGCCAAATGCGCAACCCATCTACCAAACTCCAGTCCCAAATATACAATCCACCTACCAAGCACCTCCCCAGAATTTTCCAGTATACCAAAGAGCTCCTAAAAACCAGAACAACTACCGGGTTCCTCCTCCCACTAACCCCAGTCTCCCTCGACCAACGACGCTCAATAGGGCAGTGAGCAGGCATTCCAGGTAGATTGGGAAAAGAAAATTCCTCGAACTTTCACTCAATTAGCTGAGACCCAAACTTAGTTATATGAAATACTGAAGTCCGCTGGATTAGTTCGGCCCATTCAGCATAAACCAGGTAACGTCAACTCTCCTTTCTACAAAGCTGATCGGCATTGTGCTTTTCACTCTGGAGGTGCCGGACACAACACAGAGGATTGCATTAATCTGAAACACAAGATTCAAGATTTGATCAATTAGAAGGTAGTCACCTTACAGACATCACCGCCAAATGTTAATAACAACCCACTTCCGAATCACGGAAGAGCCACTGTAAATATGATCAAAATAGAGGAAGAATGGTTCGCAAGCAAGTCCATAGTACCGGCGAGCCCCAGAAAGCCTGAGGAACTAGAAAGGTCTGTAGCTACTTTGAGCATCATGGAGAAGCCGCAATTTGCTGTGTTGGTGCCGGCTAAAAAAGAATTCGTAAATGAAGCCGCTGCAACTCACAGCATGACAAGATCTGGGAGATGTTATGTCCCCAATAATCTAGCAGATGATGCTCATAAGAAGAGTCTGCAGAAAAGGACAATCACTGAAGGCAAAGCAGAAGAGTTTTGGAGAAGAATGCAGCCAAAAGAGTACTCGATTGTGAAGCACTTGGAAAAGACCCCGACTCAAATTTCTATTTGGGCATTGCTCATAAGTTCCCTGTACCATAGACAGGCGTTACTCAAGGTTCTAAATGAAGCTTACGTGCCCTCGGGTACCAGTGCATAAAACTTGATTGCCATGGTAAGCCAAGTCCTAGGAAGCCACCACATCTATTTCAGTGATGATGAGTTGCCTTTTGAAGGTGTGACGCACAACAAGGCTCTACATATCACTATTCAGAGTGAAGAAAAGGTTGTGAACAGGGTACTGATCGATGATGGATCAGGATTGAACATTTGTCCATTGTCAACACTGACACAGTTGGAATACGATTTGGGAAAGATCCATCAAAACAGGGTCAATGTGAGGGCCTTCGATGGAGGATAGAGAGATACCCTTGGGGAAGTCAACCTATACATCCAGATGGGACCCGCTGAATTTTGAATAGAGTTACAGGTCATGGATATTACCACTAGTTACAATTTGCTTTTGGGACGTCCATGGATCCACGAAGCCGGGGCCGTGCCATCAACCTTGCACCAAATGGTGAAGTTCTTTTGGGAAGGGCACGAAGTGGTAATCCATGGAGGAAAGCCACTGAGTCGCCCAAACGGCTGTTTCCCCACAATCTAAGAGGTCCCGAGAGGGAGTGAATTTTACACGGTGGAAATTGTGAATGCCACAGAAGAGGACCTGGCTTCTCAAATTCCTATGCCTCCCATTTACAAGATGCTTGTGACCACAATGCTGAGGTGTGGTTATGAACTAGGCTCGGGGCTAGGAAGGAACTTTAATGGTCGGATCAAACCTTTAAGTATCCCTGGATAGTTGAGCAAGCACGGATTGGGGTATGTGATCCAAGAAGGTGAAGCCAGCAACAAAGAAAAGAAGAGGTCAGGACTACCCAAGCCTTTTACTCATTTGTATCTATCGTTCCCGATATGCATCAGTCCCCCAAGCGATGGGTTGGAGGATGAAATAGGGGATCTGTTTGAGTGTGATGCTATCGCGGAAGAAGATCTCGAAACAACCACAATCAGGAACCTCAAACCCGGTGAGGAGTTGCAAAACTGGGTCGCCACTCCCTTGGCTACTCTCCACTTGGCTGGGTAGACAAAGACTTTGTTTTACAAATTTCTGTGATGGTCCGGATGAGGCTCCGCGACCTGCCCTTTATGTTTTAAATTTCCTCATATTGTTTACTGCTTTCTAAAAAGCATGAACCTACATTCATGTAGGTTGTAGCCATAGTTTGTAAATATTTCCGAATTTCAAATGAAAGCCTCCTTATTTTGAAAATATTCGCCGTTTAAAGATTTATTTTTTTTGCTTATTATTATCTAACCTATTTTGTTTTGGTTTCAGTAATAATAAGTTAAAACCTTCCACTATCATGTCATGTGAAGGGCTTAATGAACAAACTGAGCTAGGTGACGATGATTTCAAGGAATATGATGAAGAAACTATGGTTCCCAAAGACTTGACATAGGAATTAAAAGACTTTGAGAACCGAGAAAAGCCTAATCTAGAGGATACTGAGACGGTCAATCTAGGAGACGACCAAGAAGTCAAAGAAACCAGAATCAGTGTCCATTTGACAGAAACACAGAAAAGAGAACTTATCATATTGCTCCAAGAATACATCGACATATTTGCTTGGGCCTACAACAATATGCCAGGGCTAAGCACAGACATAGTCTCCCATAAGCTTCCTATCAATCCAGGGTTTGATCCCATCAAGCAGAAGATTTGAAAGTTTAAGACAGATCTAAGTCTGAAGATCAAGGAAGAAGTTACCAAACAGATTCAGTCTGGAGTGGTAGGGGTTACAAAGTATCCGCCCTGGTTGGCCAATATCATCCCAGTTCCTAATAAAGTTGGGAAGATCAGAATCTGTGTTGATTATCGATACGTGAATAGGGCCAGTCCCAAAGACAACTTCCCATTGCCCAATATCCATATCCTTATCGATAACTGTGCAAAGCACGAAATATAATCATTCATGGATTGTTTTGCTGGATACCATCAGATCTTAATGGATGAAGAAGATGCGAAGTAAATAGCCTTTATCACCCCCTGGGGTATCTACCATTATCGAGTGATGCCATTTGGTCTAAAAAATGCAGGTGCTACTTATATGCGAGCCATGACAACCATTTTCCAGGACATGATTCATAAGGAGATCAAGGTATACGTGGATGACGTGATTGTAAAATCCTGCGAGAGTTCGAATCTCTTGACCCATTTGAGGAAGTTTTTTGACCGCCTGCGAAAATACAACCTAAAGCTAAATCCCGCAAAGTGTGCTTTCGGGGTTCCAACTGGAAAATTATTGGGTTTTATAGTTAGTAAAAGGGGCATCGAGCTCGATTCTTTAAAGATCAAAGTAATTCAGGAGTTCCTTCCCCGAAGACCAAGAAAGAGGTCATGAGTTTCCTGGGAAGGTTGAATTATATTAGTCGATTCATAGCTCAATCAACGGTTATTTGTGAACCCATTTTCAAGTTATTAAAGAAAGATGCGCCGACTGGTTGGACCAAGGAGTGCCAACAAGCTTTTGATCGTATCAAGGCCTACTTATACAGTCCTTCGATATTGGTTCCTCTAAGAGAAGGGAGCCCATTATTGCTATATCTATCGGTTTTAGAAAATGCCTTCGGATGCATCCTGGGACAACATGATGAAACCGGAAAGAAAGAACGAGCGATTTATTATCTGAGTAAAAAGTTCACTCCGTGCGAGGCTCATTATACTTTGTTAGAAAAGACTTGTTGTGCTTTGACTTGGGTCGCTCAGAAGTTAAGACATTATATTCCGAAAGGCCATGCCTACGGGGAAATTGGCCAAATGGAAAATGTTGCTATGTGAGTTTGACATCGTATATGCTACTCAAAAAGCAATCAAGGGACAGGCCTTAGCATATCATTTAGCAGAAAATCTGGTTGATGAAGATTATGAACCGCTCCAAACTTACTTCCCCGATGCAGAGATTCTGTTCGTAGGTGAGGATATTGCTGAGTCATACCCCGGTTGGAGATTGTTCTTCGACGGAGCGGTCAACTTCAAAGGTTTGAGCATTGGAGCAGTCTTGGTATCCGAAACTGGTCAGCACTATCCGGTGACAGCCAAACTCCATTTCTCATGCACTAACATCATGGCCGAGTACGAAGCTTGTATTCTCGGTATCTAACTAGCTATTGATATGAATGTCTGAGAACTTTTGGTCATAGGCGGTTCCAATTTGTTAATTCACCAAGTTGAAGGTGAATGGGCTATGAAGAACCCCAAGATCGTGTCGTATGTGAAGATGGTTCAAAGTTTGTGCAAGAGATTCAGGAAGATCGAATTCAAACATACACTAAGGACTCAAAATGAGTTTGCCGATACCTTGGCAACCATATCCTCCATGATTCAACATCCCGATCAAAATTATATCGATCCATTGATAATAGGTCTCAAAGAACAACCTGCTCACTGTGCGCAACTCGAAGCAGAATCAGATAGAAAACCATGGTATTATGATATCAAGAGGTATCTAGAAGTTAGAGTCTATCCCGAAGATGTGACCGCCAACCAAAAGAAAACCATTCGTCGAATGGTCAACAACTTTTTCCTAAATGGAGAAATCCTGTATAGGAGGACTCCGGACCTTGGATTCTTAAGATGCGTTGATTTGGTTGAAGCCACAAGACTGTTGGAAGAGGTACACGCTGGAGTGCATGGTCCCCACATGAATGGGTTCACCCTAGCCAAGAAGATTTTGCGAACTGGATACTTTTGGATGACCATGGAAAATGACTGTAGAAAGTTCGTACAAAAATGTCACAAGTGCCAGATCCACGGAGATTTGATTCGGGTACCACCTAGCGATCTTCATGCAATGAGCGTACCTTGGCCTTTTGTAGCCTGGGGCATGGATGTCATTGGTCCCATCTAGCCGTCTTCCTCGAATGGGCACAGATTGATTTTGGTAGCTATTGATTACTTCACCAAGTGGGTAGAAGCTGCTTCTTACAAGTTTGTGACCAAGAAGGTTATAGCCGATTTTGTTAAAAACAACCTAATCTGTCGATTTGGGATCCTCCAGTCAATTATTACCGACAACGGAACAAATCTGAACAGCCACTTGATGAATGAAATATGTGATCAATTCAAGATCACTCACCAAAAATCAACTGCATATAGGCCACAAATGAATGGAGCTGTGGAAGCCGCCAACAAGAATATCAAGAAGATCTTGAGAAAAATGGTCGACCATCACCGATCTTGGCACAAGATGTTGCCTTATGCTTTATTGGGATACCAGACGACCATCAGGACTTCGACCGGGGTGACCCCTTATATATTGGTGTATGGGTCAGAAATAGTGATACCTGCGGAAGTTGAAATACCATCTCTTAGGATCATTCGAGAAGCTGGACTGAACAATGAGGAATGGGTTTGTGCCCGTCACGAGCAACTCATGTTGATTGATGAGAAATGGATGAGTGCTGTATGCCATGGTCAGTTGTACCAACAAAGAATGATTCGTGCATTCAACAAAAGAGTGAGAGATCGCATGTTTGCCGTAGGACAATTGGTTCTCAAGCGTATTTTTCCCCACCAGGAGGAATACAAAGGAAAGTTTGCACCCAATTGGCAAGGCCCGTATGTCATCCAGAAAGTGTTATCTGGAGGAGCTCTGATCCTATTCGAAATGGATGGTCAAGTGTGGACCAAACCGATCAACTCCGATGCTGTGAAGAGATACTTTGTTGAGGGATAGTTTTCCTTTAATTTCATTTCCCTGTAATCGCATTTCCTGATTGTAATCATTTTATGCCTTGTAATAGCTTAAAAGATCTTTCCTCGTACGAACTACGTTTGACCTGAATTCTCAAGAATGAGATACGTAGGCGTCCTGTGTCAGTCTCGGTCAACCGCTTAGTAAAATATATCTTTCCCCGTACGAACTACGTTTGACCTGAATTCTCAAGAATGAGATACGTAGGCGGCCTTTGTCTTTCCCCGTACGAACTACGTTTGACCTGAATTCTCAAGAATGAGATACGTAGGCGGCCTTTGTCGGCCTTGATCATCCCTTTAATTATTTCTAATAATCTCCCACTATAAGTGTGAGAACTACGTTTGACCTGATTTTTGCCTCAACGGGATACGTAGGTGCCACAACGGTTCGGTCATATCACCCCAGGAAATGGAAACAGGGGCAAATTTTTTGAGAAATGAATCTCAAAAATTCAGAAGATGAAGGTCATTTCCAACAAGACAAGAGGATGCTTGTAGATACACAAATGCCACAATAGTTCATCCGTATCGCCCAGGAAATGGAAACTGGGGCAAAATTTTTGAGAAAGGAATCTCAAAAATTCAGAAGAGGAAGAGCATTAGACTCCAAAGAGTTCCCCACCAAGAATGCAGAGTATGCCGAAGGGCAACCAAAGAAAATATCGAGAAAGAATCTCGCGACCCCCACAGAGTCTCAAGTCTCTTGCCAGAAGGAATAAAATCTGCTAAGAAACCTTTAACTGGGGCAGAAATTTTGAGAAGGATCCCAAAATTTCCGCCAAGCTTCATTCAAGAGTTCAATATTAAACTCTGAGGAATTTCCTTGCACCGAGAGATCAGAGTCTACTTCAAAGAAATCCCCAGTCCTATATGGATTAATCCCCAACTGTGATAGATTTCTTGAAAATCGTCTTTCAAGTTCCCTAGCTAGGACGACGAAGGACCTCCGTATTCAACCAGCAGTATGTCAGAAATGTCAAGACCTCGAGTAATGGATGTTCGTTGAACTAGTACATGACATGACAAGCAGAGACATTTCCAAATCATCTCCTTTTTAAACCCTTTGTTTTCCAAAGAACTTGTTTGAAAAATATTTACAAGGATTAGTTTTACTCCTTTAATGTGATTTTGTCTTATGTCTACCCTGGTCCGGGGAGAGTCGAGGGTGACAAGTACCCGAGATTGGAAAGCATATGGAGAAGACAGAACCAGGAGTAGAAGATCGAAGGAGGTCAACACATGCCAGTTTTGACAAAACTAACAATTTTTCTGTGGATGCAGGTTATCCCCAAAAGTATATCAGAAAGCGGTCCCACGTTATCCAACACGTTCAAAGAAATGCAACAAGACCATATGCTTTAAAATTTGGCGAGAATAGCCCAAAACAGCAGGAAGAGGCCAAACAGGCAAAAGCCCCTAAAACGGATGAATGTTCTGGTAGTTCACATAAACTACCAGATAAAGAGAACCTGACAACGTTCTTAAGTCCCCAAAAGGGATCAGGACATCTCGGTCAGTTTCAAAATTGGGGGCACCAAACAAAGAGCATACAACACTCCCCACCAATGCCTAGCTAGACAGGGATCACCCTGAACAAACAATGTTCAAAAAATGGTATTCATGGCTTTCCCTGAAAGCAGGCGCGACCATTTTGCTCGCATTTTCAAAGTTATTTTGATCAGTTTTATAGACGCTGTCTTTAAAGTCTTTCAAATCTTGACTTTAGTCGCTGATAAAAGCGACACTGTATCTTCTAACCATTTACCTTGAGCGTAGGTACCCACAAAGGAGTCGACATTAAGACCAAAGGTGATGTTTTCATGACTTCCCTATGGGACATTGCATCATGCTACATGGCATCGCATTTTGTATTCACGTTGCATCATGCTGCATGGCATCGCATTTTTGCATTCACATTTGCATCATGCTACATTACATTACATTGCATCGTATTGCATCACCTGGCATAGCATTGTGTCGCATCATATTATGACATATCTCATTGCATCATATTATATTATGTTGCATCATATTGTATGGCATCATATTACAGGAGCATGCCGAGAGGGCCATTCATATTTCCATGACAAGAGGACCATGTCGAGAGGGCCATGTCAAGAGGACCATGCCAAGAGGGCCATTCATATTTGCATGTCGAGAGGGCCATGTCAAGAGGACCATGCCGAGAGGGCCATGTCAAGAGGACCATGCCAAGAGGACCATGCCGAGAGGGCCATGTCAAGAGGACCATGCCAAGAGGGCCATTCATATTTGCATACCGAGAGGGACATGTCAAGAGGACTATGCCAAGAGGGCCATTCATATTTGCATGTCGAGAGGGCCATGTCAAGAGGACCATGCTGAGAGGGCCATTCATATTTCCACGTCAAGAGGACCATGCCGAGAAGGCCATTCATATTTGCATGTTATGAGGACCATCATCATCATATATCTCAGACACATATCCCCTGCAAAGATTCTGTCCCTCTGCCAGCTGGCTTCAAAGAGGATGACATTCATTAGGCGTCCCCAAGTCGCACTAGCTGCGCAGGATCGACCTCAGCATGCTTATATACAAAATCACGTGGACGAAAGGGTCTGACATTGAGGATATCCTTATCATTATCCTCATTCATTATGCCAAATCTGGCATGCAGCATGCTTATATCCAAAATTACATGAGGCGAAAGAGTCTGACGATGAGGATATTATTATCATTTATTATGCCAAGTCTGGCATCCAGCATATTTATATCCCATATGGCGTAAGGCGGAGGAGTCTGACGCAAAGGATATTTTATGCACCTTTATTCGAAAGCATCAATCGCTAGAAGATGCTGTTATATACCACTTGTCGTCAAGGTCAAAAGTCGTCTATAAGTCACAACGATATCCGAAACTGGATAGCGTGCAAGATTTCCTGAAACTTGACAGAACTAAGAGCTGTCTGTAAGATGCAATGATATCTGAAATCGGACAGTGTGCAAGATCACCTGAAGATTGACAGTTCAAAGGTAACGCATAAGTCACAATGATATCCAAAATTAGATAAAGTGCAAGACTACCAAAAATGGATGGTCCAAGGGTTATCTATAAGTCGCGACATATCCACATTGATATTGTGCAGGATTACCCAAAGGCTAATAATTCAAGGGAAATATGTAAGTCACGTCACGTCCAAGATCGGATAAAAGTGCAGGATTATCCAAAAATTGGCGATTCGAAGGATATCTGTAAGCCGCCTCTATCCAAAGTCGGATAATGTGCAAGATTACTCGAAAGCTGCCAAATTAAAGGCGTCTGTAAGCCGCCTATATCCAAAGTCGGATAATGTGATAGATTACCCAATGCCTTACAATCCAAGGAGTGTCTGTTAATCATGTCGATGCAGAAGATACGCAGGATCTACCCCAAAGACATATGCAAAAGACCACCACCAAAAGCCAAGAAGGCTATCGAATTCAAGAGAATGCCCTTAAACAATCAAGAAGGCCGTCATCATTCAAAAATTGCTACACAAGCAATCTCATCCGATAGCCAAGAAGGCTATCACGTTTAACTATCATGGAAGAGGCCATTTCCTAAAACAGAGACAGGAAATGACGTTATCTTCCTTAAGAAACAATAGATAAAGGAAAATGAGGTACGAAGCTATCTCTTCTTACTTAATTCTGTTACTACTAACCATTTGGTTTCGAGATATTGTCGAGAGCATCCAAGAAGGATAAAATTCTCAAAATCAAAACCACAGGTGCGGAATACACCAAAAAGGATGCATCACAATGTGAAACTTTTTCTTAGCAGCAACTTGTGACACAGTCCGGAGAGGGACATCAAACTCTTTGGATGCGAACTGAGGAACAACTTACCACCACCATCAAACCACACCCCTATCAGAAGGCATGTGGGTATTTCCTATCTTTGGGTCTCGGTTTCGCATCCAGGATATTTTCTGAACCCGCATTGGAAGTAATATTCTTTCTTTTCAAATCGAGCGGCGATACACCTCGAGCTTTGGAAATTATGTCCAGGTAAAATCTTACTTATGGGTGTGAAGTGCACCACATTCATAGTTGAAAGGTTACAAGCCTCTTTTCTATAGATCAACTTATTCGTCACTCATCTCGAGCCAAAGGATAACATAAAGATTACCTTTTTCACCGATTGAGTCGAACTATAAGCAGCCTGATTCCTTGAGTCCTGTGATATGTAGGCGGGCTCTATGATGAAAACTCGGCTGCATTCCTAACTCTCCCCAATCCTCCTACTCCCCAGCTTTTCGGTCTCTCCGTACTCTGAAACTGGGAAAGTTTGCAATTCTTTGAAAATTGTGCGTAAAATCAAGCATCTTGAACTACAAGTGGCCTGAATTCTCATGTAATCTGATATATGTAGGAAACTTAACACCAGAGTTCTACCATGATTCCTTGAAATTCATGCTAAAACCAACCACCTCCCGAGGATGGACTTGTGGTCAGACAAAAATTGGGAACGTCAAATCCCTTTGCCCAGGGTTCATTACACTCACCCTACCCAAAGGGAGGGGCAACTGTTGACACCCAATTTTTACCCGCCACATTACGAATTAATTTGGAGCTTTTTAAATTTTTAAACAATTCTCGAAATAATGGTTTTGACAAAAAGGGATAAAATATTTTCAAATCAGCTTTATCAATGATTCTCAGTGATGATTATATTTTTTCATATTTTACATATGAAATTTATATAAATTACTTAAAGAATTATTTCAAATTTTGATTCTATAAGAAAATCTCTTTAAAAGGTTATATTTCTCCAAAATTAATTCAAATGGGAGTTAATTGAAAAATTAATTTTATAATTAATTAAAGAGGTAATTATGTGTCAAATATGATAATTGTTTCAAATTGTTTTAATTTATTGAAGCTCAAAATTAATTTCAACTAATTCATCTCTAAGCCTATTATTTCAATTATAACCAATTCCTATTTAATTGCACCTATTTCTATTCAATTTGGCTATGCTTTTAAGTTAAAAATGGCCACATTTTGCAAAATGTGGCCAAATCCTAAATACCCCTTGCAACCCCCCTTTATTTTTCAGCTATTTGGGCCAGCAAATGACCGACTCGGCTGGCCCAATACCTTTGTCAGCCACCCCAGCCCAACCAAATTTGCCTTAACCCGCTCCGACCCGGCCCACTTCCCCTTATATCCGCTTAACCCACCCTTTCTCCTCTTTCTCTTTCTCTCAGTTCACCAACGACCCTTTAGCCTCATCTTCTTCTTTTCTCTCAACATACCCACCAAAACCCTAACGCCGCCTCTCATCCCTACGTCTTCTTCACCTCTTATGTGTCTCACTCTCCATGTTGTACGAGCAACGCGCCTCGTACAACACCTCAGCTCACCCAGTACACCCCTTAACTCTCATCTCTCTTCATCGTCTCCAATTAATGACGAAAACCAGTACAAACCCCAAATGTTTCTCCAACGTTCCCTAACGATTCCCAGCTCAAACGATGCTCAACTATCAAAATTCCTAAACGCCGTCCAAGATCTTCGTCAAAATCGTGCTGGCATCATTGAGAATCCTCTAGAAGTGGCTAGGTGGCGTTATATCCGCAATTTGGGCGCAAATTGGTACAAGTTCGTAGAAAGACGTTGCTGGCCAAGCTCATCCAGCAAAAGAATTTGAATTTCTCCTTGAGAAATTCCCCGAAAACCTTTCTGGTTTCCCCCTCTCCCATTTTCACCCGAAATTCCCTATAAATACCCCCTAGATGCATGAAAAAAGAGCTAATTTTGGGGAAAGATTGGGGGTTCTGGAGAATCATTTCTCTAACCTCACGAAACCAGTCAGCTGTTGAGGAAGAAAACACTAAGAAATTTGAAATCTAAACGGGGTTGATATTAATCTGGTGGTGGTAAGGCTTTCCGGTGAAGTTTGAAATCCGAGTTGCTTCCCTAGAAAAGGTATAATCCTCACCCACCTCTCTTTACTGTTTCCCTTCCTTTTCTTTTGTTATGAAATGTTCAAGTTGAACGAATCTGGATTTCTGATCTTTTTTGCTATGTTATGATATATGTTTCGGTTCTAGGCTGTTATTATGATTTTGAGTAGCAATATTGCTTAGAAACACCATGATCCTCACTAGCTGTGTTTGATTTGTTGAAATAGTAGAGGTGAATAAGAGTTCGTAGTTAAAATCTATAGCTAAAAGATGTGAATGCTATGATGTAAAACCTGTCCTGTTTTGTTCATAAAATGTTTGATCTTTTCCTGTTTGTTCCCCAACCCCTCTTCATAATCATGTTCTTATTGGCTTACCAACTTTGCCTAAACTGATATTTCGTATATGTATTGATTAAGTGTTGATATGTTTTGCTCATGGCTGTTTGTGGTGATTTTTAAACTTGTTTTCCCTTCCCCTGTATAAGCCCCTTGATTTCATTAGCCTGTGTTTGACTTATATGATGATTAAATGCCAGAAACTTGAACATGAATTTGTTATTAAGATTAGGAATTGGTTTCATGATAAATGCTTGACCCCTTCTTGTTCATCCTAAATTGCTTTGATCTTATTCTTGTCCTGTTTTCTTCTTTTTCCTTACTGTTTCTTGCTGTGTGTGATACTAACTTGTATACATGAACTGTTAGTGTTACTTTCTAACACTTAGGATGATGTCTAGATTAACTTGAGTGCTGATAAGTTCTACTGATTCTTGTTTGGATTTATATGACATGTATATGAATGTTATACTTGTTTATTAATGTTCAACCCCTTCCTGTTTCCCTTGTTTTCCTCAATTTGGTAGAGATCCTATTTTCCTATTCCTTTCCCCCCTTTACTGCCTTGTTAATGTCAAAATGGTTATAAGATGATGTTAAATTGTGTATATGAATTGGGTCAAGTTCTGGTGTTGTTTTCTTATGATTAAGTTGGTACGTGTAATAGTTTTTGAACACCGTGTCCTCATAAAAACTTCATGATTTCCATTGGTTCCTTGTTTTTATTGTATGACATGAAAATGCCATGGATTTTAGACTTATTGTTAGAACTAATTGACAAGAGGGTTACTGTTGAGCAATACTTCCCTATGTCTCCCCTGATTTCTTTAGGCTTGATTGAAGCTCCTATCCAATTTTTTCCCTTTTCTTTACTGACTTGATCATATTAAAATAACTGTGTGTGAGTTTGTTAATCATGGTTTAGAATTTGTTTAAGACTGGTTGGGAAATGATGAATCCTATGTTGTTGTATGCATAAGAACTCTGTTATGTTTAGGAACTAGAGGTGAGTCATATCCTCTCATGACATGCTCTTCACCTCTGTAAGTTCTTCTGATCTATCCTTCAATATATATATTGTCTTCATTGCCTGTTTTGTGTGCTACATATGAACTGTGAAATGGTAGGATTTGGCTGTTGTTTTAAGCATGATGTTATTTTAGGTTCAGTCTGTGTTGTGAAATTATGTTAGAACTGTGGAATGGTTTTGATCTTTACCATGATAATAGTCTCCTCTAAATGCCCTTTCCCTGGTTCTCATATGAGTTTCAACTAGTGATTGATGTTTAAAATTTGTCCAGCCTTCTTGACTTTTCTATGACTGGTATGTGATTTCCAGATTAGGTTCTTAAATTAATCTTTTGTTCAAATTATATGGAATCTGCTCTATATGTTTAAATGTAAGTATTGAAAAATGTTGAATATGTGCCTTATGCCTATGTGATACCACTTCTGTGCATCTAAGAATACATGTCTTGTTTGAACCACTCCCTACCCCCTTATTGATTTTCTGGAAAATGGTTAATCCATATGAATGTTTTGAAATGGATAAGTTTCATAAAACATATGTCTTAAGTGATAAAATTAGTTATTCTATTGTATGAGTGTCCCTGTTTCATGTGCTTAATTTGGTATAAAAATCTACGTATATTTCTCTTAAGTGTGAAATCTACACTGTTTAAATTACTCTTGCTTAATTTAGTTAAAATATGTACTAATATTTATCTCTTTTTACTCTTTCTATGCATGAAATATGGTGGAGTCCAATTGGACTCCCAAAATTCCCCTTTGCATTTCTTCAGTTGGGCCTAGACCAACAACTATCCGGACCAGCTTGTTCAAAGCCAAAAGGGCCGAGTCTTGTGAGACAAAGGAGAAGCAGTAGCAGCAGAAAGAAAATGGGCCAAGCCCAAGTGCATATCATCGGAAAAAGTCCAAAATAGACTAAATAAATAAATTGGAGAAAGGCCATAACATTCGGCAACACCAGTAGCCCAAAGGGCTGAAAAATTGATAAAATGGACTAAGTCCAAATCAAAAATCAGCGGTGGGCTTAAAGAGGGCCTACACACTAGTATTAGGACAGGGATTAACGTTTTAAATATGTCTTCTTTACTTAGTTGATAGATTTAATTGTATAATTGAACTAACTTTTAAAAACGTAGTTAAATTATCCCCAAACGACATCAACATTTCTTATAAACGTTTTTTTTTATGTAATAACTTACTGTTTCACTTGCTTAATTGCTTAAAATCAACTCTTTTATGTAAAACAAACTCTTTCATATTGTCTTTATAGAATAACCCTTTTATATATAAAAATGTCTTTTAAAAATCAATCCCGTTTTTAAAGTTAGTCAACAAGTTAGTTTTTCAAACAATCCCGGGCAACCGCGAGTTAGCGGATACTCTTGGTGCCTTAACACCCTTTCAAGAGTATTAACTTTAACCCTTACCCTTAATCTCTTAATTTTTAAAGTCTTTATCTGTTTTGGGATTTTAAAAAATCTTATAAGTTTTTTCTTGGTTTTTACTTTATAAAAACTAAGTGGCAACTCTTGCTTTTAATTGAAAGACGTTTCGGAAACTTTAATTAGATTTTTGAAACAAACCTTTCAACAAACAAAGCCATGTTTTTCCATCCTTGCCCGAAAAGGATCAAAACAGTTCTTATATTCATGTGTTTGGTATTTTAATGCTTGGCCGGCATTAAGATAAATCTATAATTTTGTTGTGAACTCGAGAGAAGGATCAACAAGATAAATCGAGGAATATAGGGAGAAAGACCTCTCTTTTGTAATGTAAAGGGTAGGTTCACGACTAGGATAGGAATATACCTAGAATGCCTTGTTTGGTTTATACGGGAAGATATATAAATGCGTTCAGAATAAGATGTCACATCCCCGCTCAACGATATAGTTGTGTTGCTATTCTGGATAGGCAATTAGAGGCTCGGAAGGCCATAGTTGTAAAATCAACCCCAAAATCAGCAACTAGATAGACAAACAAGTCGATTCAAGCGAATACTACTTATGATTGCATAATAAAGTTGTAACCCCGGAATTCTCTCTAAAATTAGAACAACGATCATTATTTACTTGCTTTTAATTCTCTCATTTTTTTAGATCTTTAGTTAATACAAACTCATACTTCAGTTACTTTCCTACTTGTTTATTCTAGCGGTATATAAAATATTTAGAACGTCTGTTAAGTCATAAGTCTCTTGGATACGATATCCGGACTAACCAGTCTATATTAATTGGACAACCACGTACACATGCGTGTGAGTGAGAAGTCTCTAAAAGAAGTCCATCGAATATTAATTTGATATCTATCATATGCACAAATTATAGACCAACACCTTTAGAAATTAGAAGAGAAGAGTAGCTATCAAAATTCAAATGCATAACATTATAAGCTGCACACAAAATTTGAGAAAATCATGCTCAATAACTCTGTATCCTTTTTTTGGGTAACGCATAAGCTGGAAGATAGACTTGTGTGTCTTGTAAAACTAGCCCAAGTTCTATGAACAGGAAACTAGCTAATTAGCATATATATATATGATATTCACGTTCACTTTTCATATCAATGCACTATTATTTTTTGACAAATACAACATGTATCAGCTATCAAATACACTATTAGTGCAACACTTTTCAACCATCAAAATAGTAGCCCAACACACACCATTAGTGCAGCACAATGCTGCCAGTACTTTCCATATCAATGCAACCATTAGTAGCAAACTAGTAGCAACCGGCAACGTAAAAATAGTAGCAGATGTCTTAAATTACAACCATCAAAACATACATTTAGCAGTTTAAATTCATCACCAAACGAGCATTAAAAATAGTAGCAGCCCACAATATAAGTTAGAAAATAAGTCTTAAAATATTCAAAGTTCAAACCATAGACTCAAGTGCTTAGCGATTAAGGTGAAGCTGTCTCTCTTGATTTTCATGACACCTCTTAATGTGTTTACGCAAACTAAATGTGCCACACCTTTTTGGATGATAATTAAGAATAAAATCACATGCCAGGCACTTTGATTTACGCCCTTCTTCATTGTCATGAACCACCACATAATATTCCCAAATAGGTGATGAGTAAGCTTTAGAAGGCATGGTTGACCACTTGAACTTGAACATTTAAGATAAAACAAAAAAGTTAGAATATAACTTTCAAGATTAAAGAAAAAAATTCAAAAAATATGACCAAATAAATAAAGTATTGAACTCACCACTACTATACTAGCAAATTACAATCATACATCAACAATGCAAGAGTTTCTTCCACTATTTTCCATCTCTACAAATAATCTAATCAAATATGTCATACAACACAAATAAGTACATTATTTATTGCAAAAACACACCAAAAATATAAAATCTTATCAAATTCAAGTTTCTCGAGATACTCCAAATTTTCTTCAACACAAATAGGAGTAGTCTCTTCTTTAAGCCAATCTTGGACACAAACAAGCAATTTCACACATTTAGGAGTCAATGAACTTCTAAATAGATCAAGAATACGATCACCTATTCCAAACGCACATTCTGATGCCATACTCAACATTGGAATAACTAATATATCACGAGTAAACTCCAAAAGAACAGGAAACCTAGGAGTATTAACTCTCCACCAATTTAAGATATCAAAATCATCAGATTCAGTCTCTTGTTCTTCACTATTATATTATCCAACTCTGATTTATCACCTCCACTTTCAGAATCTTTCTTGTGCTTCGTCAAGTAAAGCTTAGCTCTCAAAGCGTTTTCTTTCACATTTTAAGAACTAGATGAATCAGATGAATCAGTAGATCTAGATGAAGATGATTATTGTTTAGAACCTTTTGAATATTTTCTTACATACTCTCCAAACAAAGCTTTCAGATAAACCTCCACTTCTTCAAATACTATCGTTCCCTTTTCCTCCCCTAATAGCTCTTCAAGTGCAAATCTAACTGTAAAATCCCAAAAATTCTAAGCTAAGAGATCCAAGCCGTTCTTCATATGTTGTGTAACGCCCCAAAATTTTGGTATTCTTTGTTGTGCTTGTAGAGCAAAGAAAAATGAGTTATTTGGAGTATAGAACCTTTGAGAATGTTGTTAGATTGAACTGGATAATTTTAGGGAGTAAGAAATATGAGAATTTGTTTTTCGGAGCCCAAAATAGTGTGCCACCATGTTATCCCTTTGCCACAGAGCATGGGACAAGAAAAATCAAATTTTGGCATGAAATAATAGAGGTCCGCGATACCTCCGTGTCACAGAGATGAACCTCCGCAATACCTCCGTGTCACAGATATGGACCTCTGCGATAACTCAGTTTTACAGAGATAGACCTCCGCGATATAAAAGTGTCACAGAGGTGATGTCCAACAATGCCTCCTTTGATTTTCTTATGCATTTTTAAGGGTCTTTTGGTCTTTTTCTTATCCAAAACTGTCTCCCACCTATACAAAACATCCTTAAATCCCTGAGGCACAATATATTCAGGAAAAATATGTTACTCTCCTTCCAGAGCTCCAAGAAAACAAGAACACTTAGGGTTCAATGTTCAAAGGTCAATTTCAAGGCTTTCTTGAATTTCTCTCCATCAAACCTAGGGCCTTCTTCTCCAGAGCTTCAAACATCAGATTTTCTTCACGAACTTTCTTCTACAAGGTATGTGAGTATTTAGTAAGGACTTAGTTCACCCTTATGCCCAAAACCTCAATCTTCTATTTTAAATTTTATGATGTTAGAAACTAGGGTTCTTACCCAATCATGCTAATTTTACAGAATTTTGTCCTTATTATTTCTACATGATGTATATCCTATTTTAGAAGATTTGTACTATGTTTTCAATGACTTGCATGGACTTTTACAAGAACTTTAAGAAATCAAGAGTTTAGCCTACAATTGTAGTATTTTCATGAGAATTAGTTTTCTTCAAAATTTAACCTAGATTACTAGCATTCACTTTTAAGCATGAAATTAGCCAGATTTCAATCTACAGGTTTTCTTTAAAACTTCTCATGATTTAGCTTTTCCTCCAAAATTCAGTTCAGATTGTCGGTATTCAGTCTAAACAAGTTTAAGTTTTTTCACGATGATTTTGACTATGGGTTTTGCTCCCAAATGAGTATGCATGATTTTCAATCCAGTAATTTTAGTATGCAAGAACTATACATGATTTAGTAGGCTTAGACTTACCTTCAGTATGTTTTACAAGAATATGTTTAAAATATGGACTTTCAACATATGACATCAATGATGATGAACTTGGTAGGTTTCGTGATTAGCATGGTATCCAAGTATGACATCAATGAGTATAATCTCAGTAAATTTCATGATTAGTATGACATCTAGATATGTTCACATAATTTATGAACAGTTTTGACATCCAGATATGTCATATGATATGATCAGTTTTTAGTATTTAATCAGTTCAGTTTAGTTTCGATGCAACATTCCAAAACTTTAGTTTTTAAAAGAGCTTTCAAAAATAAGTTTTGGGAATAGTATTTAGCACCGAGTTGGACTAGGGTTTAGCATACCTTAAAGTTCTAGAACTACGTGCCACCATAGGTTTACTTAGCCCGTCAGTTGGGCCTCAGAACTAGTGATCACACCAGTCATACCTTTATTCCCTGGCAAGGTATATTAGATCCTCTCGATGGGGCGTATACATCAGACTCCATGTCTAGCACACGTAGTTTATGTCGGTTAACAAGCTCACTCACATATTCAGTTTTAGTAGATTGTACATGACCCTTGGTACAGTTCAGTTGCATTGTTACTATGCTTTTTACTTCAGATCATCTTTCTTACTCATCATACTCACTTTATGATTGGATCATTGTACTATAGTCCAGTTCTTTGCACTCAGTTTGCATTTAGCACAATATATCAATATTTCTAACATGCTTAGATTATCTTATAGTTTACGTATCTCATAGTTACAACTCAAAAACATATTTTATACCTTTTTCACTAAAAGATCTTATATTGATATTTTTGACTTGTGCATTCTCAGATGTTTATACTTAATCCAGTTTTCAGTTATGCCCTAATATTATATATTTTCTCATGATTTAAAGTTAGTGTATTATCTCACATGCTCAGTACATTCAAAGTACTGATCACATACCTTCTTGTGCTGCATTCTTTCATGATGCAGGTTATAGTGCTAGCTCTCAGAGTCAAAGTCAGACAGATCGCAACTTCCAGCCAGCAGGTGATGAGTTCTCCCTATTTGAGAACTTTTGTTAGTTACTTGTCATGTTAGTTTATCTCAGTCAATATGCATTGATTAGAGATAGTTAGGGTCATGTCCTGGCTAACTATAGTCAGTGTTAGTAGAGGCTTCATAGACAGTCGGTCATAATTATTGTATTCAGTTCCAATTTCTTTTTTTTTATAATACAGTGTTGTAAATATTTTAACCAGTAATTCATTGAATAAGTTATCCCATAATCTTTCTTCCGCATAATATTTTCCAATTTACTTATTTCTATTCAGTTGCTCATGCATTATGCCAGTATGAAGGGTTAGCTTGGGGCCGCTTGTAGTTCCAGGTCCCGTGTTATATCCATGGTGTAGGCTCGGGATATGACACTAACATACCCAAACTTATAATGAGGATCAAACACAGAAGCAATAAAAAACATTTTTTTCATCTTTTCAGGAGTATCCCAATATGTCTTGAACTTTTCTTTTATCCCCACAACCATTTTTTGCAAATTAAGATTTTCACTTTCCATACACACTTTTAAATATGCATCAAGCTTACATATATTTTCAAAATAAATATTACAAGTAACATACCGTGAACCTGAAACCTTTAAGGTACGCTCATAAAATCTTTCAATAAACTTTATCACATTTCTCACATTAAGCCAAACATCACATTAGAGCGAACCTGTAATACTTCCATCTTCACAAACATGAGTAGAAACATGAGCATTAAAATTACCATAAAAAAGATCAAACCTATCAAAGGCCTTCTCAAACTTTTCTGCCGCCTCCAATATCAAGTAGGTGAAGTTCCACCTAGTAGGCACATCCAAAGATAATATTTTATCACATTTTGTCTTTTGGATTTCACAACATTTCTTAAAGTGCAAGAGATGATCTAACATACTTCATCATTTGTCTTACCCATTTGACAGAAGAACCAATTTCTTTCAAACCATCTTGCACAATTAGATGAAGTATGTGATCCATACATCTCACATGGAGATTCTTATCATTCATTATATTAGTTCCCCATATATCTAACTGTTTAGATAATTCTGAAACTATAACATTATTTAAAGAAGCATTATCAACAGTAACAGAGAATACATTATCCAAGTTCCAATCAAGCAAATAATTACTTATAGCCTCTGCCATATGCTCACCCTTATGACTAGAGATAAGGAAAAAATTCAATATTCTTTTATGCTGCACCCAATCTCTATCAATAAAGTGAGTAGTCACACATATATAATTAATTCTTTGCACCAATGTCCATGTGTTTGTGGTAAGACAAATTCTTGGTTTGACTTCTCTAAAAGACCTTTTCAAATTTTGTCTCAATTCACCATAAATATCATAACAATCCCCTGTTATTGTTCTATAGGAAGAAATTCGAAATAGAGGCTGGGACTTATTCATAAACTTCTTGAAGCCTTCCTTTTCTATGAAGCTAAAGGGTAGCTCATTCACAATTATCATCTTAACTAAAGCCCTCCTAACTACTTCTTGCTCAAAATTTCAAAGCGGTGCATCCTTAGATTGTAAGTTTAACTTTGTTTGAGTATCAGGCTCAGGGGTTTCAATGAGAGATTTATATACTCTACACCTTGTCAAATGTTATCTCAGTCCTGTTATTCCATTTTAGATGCATTCGCAACATAATCTTGCTTACAATGCCTACACTTTGCTTTACTAGTAATACCATTTTCACATCCTTGATAATTAGTTTAATATGATATTAATATCACCTTTTCTTCAACATCATCAAAGAAAACTCAAAAAGGGAAGAAGATAAAGAAGAAGAAGAAGAAAAACCAAATGAATCAAAAAAATCAAAGAAAAGGGAAGAAGAAGAAAAGTCGGCATACTTGATAGACGGCTAACGCTGGTCGGACACTCGAAATTGTAGGTGCCAATTGCTTGAAATCATTGAGTTCACACCGCTCGCTGAGTGCCTGAGTTCATGCCTATCATGACCCCAATTAGTAGGATCATGCGGGCACCTACTCTAACTTATCTAGGTAGGAGAATCCTAAACCACTCAATTATGACATGTAAAAGTCCCTTAAACAGTTTCAAGAATAATTGATGATTAAAATGATTGCATAGATCTCAATAAAACATTTGTTGACTTAATACATCATTAGCTACTAACTACACAAAATACTACTATTTTTCTAAGATCTAATCTAACCCTGTACAAGAGCTGCTAAAGAAAAACGTGATAACAATGTAAAGACACAACTCCCGGCTGAAGAGTAGAGAACGGAAGTTGATGATGGAGACTCTTCAATCCAAGCACGAACTTCAGCCAATCTATCACACATCTACACCAAGAAGGTGTAGAAAGAGTAGCATCAGTACAACCACACGTACTGCTAGGTATCATTGGTTGACTGAGATTAGTTCACATAAATCATGTATAAAATTGATATTAAAACAGATACTTTCGTTTTAGCATGTAACAAGATAATTTATTCAACTTCTCATATCCAAATACCTCTCACTTATTCCCAACATACCAATAGTTAACCTAGTCAAGGGGTATTCCTATCCTACACTATCTTTCTCTTAGTCACATCTAATGTGACTGACACATCTAGACTTAGTGGTAAGGCATTACCCACTACCCAAGTTCTCCCAGATATTGCCAAATCTAATCACAACATACTTCTCACTCGGACATTTGACTCGCAAGATATTTGTAAATAAAATATTCATTCTCATACGAGTTCACTCAGTATAACTACCAATAACCATTACTCAAAAACTACGAGACCTAACCAATATCATGATATACTAACCCACATAATTTATTCGATTTAGGTTAACCATTGTTTTATCAACTACATATAATTCATTAAAGGTTACTATAGGCATATACAGGAGTGCACCACACATGATGATCAAGTTCACTTACCGCTTGTCAGTATAACTAGTACCTCCAGACCTTATTTACAACTGCAACACCATCTCACAATGGCTAACCATGAATGATAAATGAAGTGACATATGTATGAGTATGTACACACATGCTATGGGTCTTATCTCTTTCCATAAGTCATGACTTGCAGGGGATCCTAGGTGTTCATGTACCATATGGCGTGGTATCTTATCCAAAAAAACTATATCCACATCGATATCTATATAACCAAGATCTCAGACCTATGCCTCATGAATGTATATATGTATATACGGTGTTCAAGACACAATTACACTTAGCCAATTCACCCACGTATCACTCCTATTTATCTAGCCTCTTCATACAAGCATAACAGGAAAGCACATACAATTAAACCATATCCGAAGACCAATAATAAGTTACATAACTCTACAACATATCATGTAATAAGACAAGTCTCGACTCCAACTAAACGCTAGGCATACAAGCTTCACCTAACTTGTTCATCGCGCAACAGGTATTAACCCACTACTTAGGGTAGTAATTCACCCTATAAGCCTAACCAACGTATGAAATAGAGTTTACTCTAAGGGAATAGGATCACAATTTGTCTTAACCTTAACCACCTGCCAATTCCCATAATTACCAAATCCCTTCATTAAGTAGTTCTTATTAGGCATCATTTTATTCTTTAATCTAGGGCGTAGCTATTAAACCGGTCTTCTAAGACTTTCCAAACTAACACTACAGAGCTACAACCATTTCACCTAGTCATCCAATCATGACAATTATATTAGGATTCGTTCTAGGAATTTATTACTTTATACTCTAGCTTTCTCTAAGGTTCAAGTATCACCTTTCTATCATGCACTAGGCCTAAGCCTCATATTATACAATTTCAGCATTACTTTTACATGGATACTTCCCAAACATACAGTGATATTCACAAGTCTCAGGCTTATCAATTAAATTTAGTTATTACCATTCAGACTCCGTGCTCGAAGGCCTAAGCATGTTGTCTCCATCAATTTCTATACCAAATTTATGCTTACAAATCAAGTCTTACTGTCATTTAGCCATAACCTACCTTGTATGCCAAATTACTACCAAGCTGCATGCAACTTTCATTTGTTCCCGTCCTAGGAAGTCTGAAGGGATAGTCGCTACGAGGAGAAAGAGGATCCAACCCTTTTTATGAGAGCTTTTCCTATCTTTTTTTACTTTTCTAGGGTTGGGAGAGTGTTGAAACATTTTTGGGAGAAGTCCCCCCCTTTTGAAAAAGAGTTTAGAGGCTAAACATATTAACCCAGGGTTCTTCCCCATACCTTTATCGCAATGAGGGCTAATTTTTTGTGATGAACCATCGCGATGAGGCCTCCTTCACTATGATAAGCCATCATGATGAGCTTCAGTTCATCATGAAGAGGGGCACTGGCAGCATACCTTTCATCACGCTCTACATTTGTTCTTTAATTAAACAACATAATAGGAACCCTCATAATTTTATATAACCCAAAATATTAATTCGATCATTTCCATCGTGACCTTTCAATGATGACAGGATGTGTCATTATAATAGATACTAGCTTACCAACTATTCATCCCCAAATGGACCTAGACAGGGCGAGGAATGAGTTTACTAGTAACTAACTCTTAAGCTAATTCATTAACCACATTGGAAAAACCTTTTTATCTATTGTCTCCTTGTTGAGACTTTAAGGAAAAGCTAGGAGAATCAAACCTTCAGCACGGACCAAGTTTCCTTTACTTCTCTTCCCCATGGTTGGGGGGAAGGATTATTTAAGGGAAATTAGATTTAATAATCCCAAGGCCGAAGAGGCAGAAAAGATCTTACAAGGATTTCAACCCAAAAATGAACCACAGACCCGAGCTGGCTCATCACGGTGAGTCCAGTCTCACTGTGATGAGCTATCTCATCACGGTGAGTCCAGTCTCACTGTGATGAGCTATCTCATCATGACAGATAGGGTCTCATCATTATGGACCATCTTAACGAAGCGCATGTCATTGCAATGAGCGACGTGACAGTTTTAAGGATGGAAAATGTTCATTTCTCCTATTTTTAGAAACTATTCCCCTCTTTTTCACACTATGTCGATTTTTTAAGGTGAGCACTTTTTTCATGACTTACATCATGATTAAAACCTCTAGATTTCATAGTTTTAGCATCTATCATGCTTAATTTCATGTAGAAATTAAGGCTTAGGGTGTGGGACAATTTTTTGCTCTTATGGGATATATTTACGAAGCATGCTCACTAAATTTACGTTGTTATTGCTTTTACATTACCCCTCACACTGTTCCTATGAAGTTCATGGAGTCTTAGACCCAAAATTGTATGATAATCATAGGAAAACTTCTTGAATTAGATTCAAATGCTTGGGTTAGCTTTTTGAAGTTTGAATCACCATAAAATCAACGTATAATAATAGTAGGTTGGTGGGCTATGCCCGATCTTTGGGGAATTTTAGTAAATCAAAACATATTTTTGAAAATCGCCATTTTTCAAAAAAATTTGGTTGGGGATGATGGCCTCATCATGACAAAAGTCATTTCAGCATGAAAAACCATTGCGACAACTTGTCGTGATGAGGTGACGCTCGTCGCAATGAAGCTCCAAAATAGTAGCAATTTTAGGCCGAGTAAATTTTTTCTAGCATGCTCCTTTTTATCTCTTAATTCCTTTAACAACTGCTTGCTATGCAAAATATAACATATTGAGTAACACCATTCATTCTTTCTTGCATAGAAGGAATTGCCGAAGGAGAAGAAATGGAGTACGAGCAGTTCGCCAATGGGTGAGTCACAGTGATACTATGAACAGAGGTCCAGAGGGTTTATTTGGGAGAGAAATCTCTTGGGTTTTGGTCTAGGAAGGGAGACTGGCAGGATGAAGATTGAGGAGAGGGCGCCAGAGTTCTACTATAGGATAGTGGAAGTAGGGTGGCTACATTTTGTGCAAGTTCTGAAGGAAGTGAATGAGAACTGGGTTTGGGAGTTTTGTGTTCATATCCCTATGGTTAAATGGGAGGCCCCAAACCCTATAATCTACGTTCGGGGTGATAACATAGGGATTTCCATTGTGGAAATTAATGCGTCTTTAGGGGATCCAAATCATGATGAGACCGAGTACCGGGCAGGAAGAACTTCCACCGATTGGCAGTGGATGGTAAAGACACTGGTGGAGGAGGAGTACAGGGACTCGGTCCCTTGGGCCGGGCAAACAACGGGTATCACTAGCCTTTACTTTCCCCAGATGCCCGTAGGTTGTTACAACTAGTGGCTAGGAGTGTTTGTCCTTCTAGAAACACTTCGAATGTGACCTTTCCTCGAGCCTTGATCGTTGGTTGCTTGATGGAGGGCATTTCAGTGAATGCGTGTCACGACCCAATTTCTCGGTCATGATGGCACCTACAACCCCCGGTAGGTGAACCAATCCCCGTAGCCCAGAACAGTTAGTAATGGGCTACTATCTAGCAAATAAGGGAACAAGACAAATAAAATAGATAACATGAATATAAATATATACATAGGCGGAAACTAGACCAAACCCCAAGACCTGGTATCATAGTACAGAGCCAAACTACATACACGGAGTACAAATAAACCAAAACTATATATACAGATGTCTCTGAATGGTAATAGAGTACATGAAGCAAAAGATAAACTAAAGCTAAGCTCCGATCGCCAAGAGCTCACCCTCAGCCTGAAGTAGTCTTCAACAGATCTCCAAGCACGAGTCACAACGGTCTAACGGCGATGGCCCACGCCAGGATCTGCACCCAAAAGATGCAGGGGGTAGGGGTGAGCACCAAATGCGAAGCATAAGGTACCAGTAGGTATCATAGGCCGACTGGGCACATATAAGATAAAAGAGCAGTAATAGACAGAATAGAAGCAAGCAGTCACAGAAATCAACGAAAGGTACACAGGAACTAGCCCAGAGGGAAATCAACAGAACCACATGTGAGGCTAGTAAACAGAATATACACACCAAAGGCACAGGTGAAAGTAAGAGACAACGCACCTGGGGTCCTTGCAATAACAGTGTATACAAAATAAGTTTACGAAATGGACGGTATACCGGTAACCTCAAGTGTAAGAAGAAGAGAGAAAGAGTAATAAAAGGCATGCTCAGAGACATGAATCAAAACTCAACTAATCATACCCAATCTCATACTTATCCATAATAGAGAAACAATTCTGTTAAGTTAAAAGCAAAGTCATTACCTTACAGTCCCCGGCCGGCATTACCGAGGAACACAAACAAGTTTGAAAACAACCTCGAGCATCCCAATATCCGGAGCGTTTACATCAGAACAGCAAACAAGGGTGGAGCTCAAACAATGAATGATATGATGCATGGAAGTCTCAGTGCCTGTATCCTGTATGTACCTCCTCCGGACTGACCGGCCCCATCTGCCCAGTGCCAGTTAGCGCTCTCATGGAAGACTCTCGCGCTCGCTCCTACTCACTACATTCCACCGGCCTGATACCCCTTCCTCGGACGCAGCCCGTAGCCCCTG